>JAYXIM010023027.1:0-11216 GCA_037575425.1 Anastrepha fraterculus | reverse complement strand
TTGCTACTCTAATTTATTTAGCTTTTTTTCTGGCATCTTGTCTCGCAGGCCATCAGCCACTCGCTGCTGCTGTTTAATTAATTAGTTGCGCCTAATTGAGTTTGCTGTCAAACTTGCAAATAAATAATGATTTTATTAATATTTGATGTATTTTGATTAGGAAAGGAAAACAAATTTCAATATTGGAGTAATTACTGCGAGTCAGGAGTGGGTCAAATATGTAAATCACAAGAAATGACTGATATGCAAATTGACTTTTTTCTGTGGAAAATTTATTTATTATTTTTAAATCGCATATTCCCTTACAATAACAACTAGGTTAGGTTAGGCTTTTATGGCAGTCGGCATATAACAGGTGGCGCTAAAGTAATCCTCCTATCAGAAAATGCTATAAATTTGGCGATTGGCCCCTAATGTCAGTTCTGTTTTGACATTTGTGTAGTAAACACATGCGAAATACACGTTAATAAACAATGTTACGCCACACTGCTCCAGAACGCGGAATATTGCTGACTATTTATTTCACCAATAATCGGTCGGTGACTTTGGCACAACGTGAATTTCGTCGCAGATTTCCTCGTCGTCCAACGCCTACTGGTGAAACACTGCGACGTTTAGCCGCTCGCCTCGAAGAGACTGGCACAACACGAGATGCTGCCAGGCGTGGCAGACATCGGAGTAGCCGTTCTGCAGAGAATATTGCTGCTGTAGCCGAGGATGTCACGGAAGCGCCGTCGACATCGACCAGACGACGTGCCACGCAAATGGGTATCAGTCTACGGTCTTTACAGCGAATTTTGGTACAAGATTTGAAGATGTCTCCATACAAAGTCCAGACGGTGCATCTGCTGTTAGCTGCTGACCGCCAATCGCGTCTAACATACGCTCAAGCCATCCTTAATCACCACCAAGAGGAAGACGATTTTTCATCAAAAATAATCATAAGTGATGAGGCCCATTTCCATCTTAGCGGGTACGTAAATAAGCAAAATTTACGCTTCTGGGGCACTGAAAATCCGCGTGTAACCTACGAAGGGCCATTACACCCGCTCAAAGTCACTGTATGGTGTGCTGTTTTCGCTGGAGGAGTCATCGGACCTTTTTTCTTCGAAGGCGGGCCAAACGGTTACTGTGAATGGTGAGCGCTACAGAGCAATGATCAACGAGTTATTTTTGCCGCAACTTGATGAATTGGGATTGGAAAACATGTGGTTCCAACAGGACGGTGCAACGGCACACACTGCACGTGCCACAACCGATATGCTGAAGGATGCATTTCCCGGGCGCCTAATCTCCCGTTTTGGCGATTTGCACTGGCCAGCAAGATCGCCTGATTTGACCGCTCCAGACTTCTTTTTGTGGGGCTTTTTGAAGTCGCGGGTTTATGTCAACAAGCCTCAGACTCTTGCAGCTCTTAAAAAATATACTAATACATTCTCATAATAGACTACCATTATTGAAGAGGTTTGCAAATACTCATTTTTCATGGTGGTTGTACTAAAGCATTTACTGGCCCAAACTCTTTTACTTCGCATATATTGGTAGTCGAAAAAGTCTTTTCGTATTTTGTCAATAGATGTCGTTGGAGTCATCTATCTCCAGTGCTACCAATCACATTGTGTCATATCATATGGTGTTAGAAAGTTGACATTTTAAGCTTCATCTAACCAAAAAAAATTAAATTCGGAGAAGTTGAAAAAAAGATATAGCTGTTCAATAATGAGTGAAAATAATGAAGAAATTCGCTATATTTTGAAATTTTTGTATAAAAAAGGGAAGAATGCCACGCAAGTCACCAATGAAATTTGTGAAGTTTACGGAGACGATGCTGTATCAGTTCGTGTAGTCCAACAATGGTTCGCTCGCTTCCGTTCTGGTTAGGTTAGGTTGGTATGGTTGTCCAGGGAGTGACCACACTTGGTCGAAGAAGGTTTCGTCCTTTATGATACCATTGTCAAGGAAGGGAGGTGAAGGGAAGGACCGATGAGGTGCAGGGAGAGGGCGGGGAGTGGTGGTGATGGAATGGTTAGGAGCGTGCGGATTATGAACGATGACTATGTTTGCGTCAACCGCTTTGTGCTGCTGATGAAACTCATCAGATTTTTAATGTCCGTGCCAGCTATATCGTGGCAAAGAAGTTAGAGCCAAGATGCCTGAATCTTAGCCCCGCCAGAGCAGGGCAGCTAAGGAGAAGGTGCTGAGATGATTCCACCTCATCCTCCATCCATCCAGCACAAAAAGGACTCGAGGTAATTCCAAGTCTCACAGCATGCACTCCTCGCGCATTGTGTCCTGTGAGAGAACCCACTAGATTGGAGAGCTGATATTTGGCCAGCCTCAGAAGCTCGCCCGAGCGCCTTCGGTCCACACATGGCCAGAAGGATTTCGCGACTTTACACGTTTGTGTATTTGCCCAGCGCTCGCTGAGTTGGTGCGATGCCCATCTTTCCAGGAGCAGACCGCAGGTAGTCAGGGGGATCCCAATTTTCTCCCTCCGCGGGGAAATCACCTCACATGTCCCTTGTCTGGCCAACTCATCCGCCTCACAGTTTCCCGCAATGTCGCTGTGACCGGGAACCCAGATGAGGCTGATGTCAAAGAATTCGGACGCAGTCGAAAGCGAAGTCAAGCATTCCTTGAACAATTCCGAATGTACCGTCATAGACCCGAGGGCCCTATGGCGCTTGGTTGTCGGAGTAAATATTTACTTTCTTGACTGTTAGTACGCATTCGAGCAGCCAATCAGCTGCCTCCTTGATTGCGGCTACCTCTGCCTGGAACACACTGCAGTGGTCCGGTAACCTGAATTTTAGTCTGATGGGGAGCCCTTCGCAAAAGACTCCTCCGCCAACCTTCCTTTCCAACTTCGATCCATCCGTGAACAAGTTCACCAGGCCCTGCCCCTAAGTGTAGCCCTCCGTCCACTCTTCCCTTGACGAGATGTGAGTGGAGAATGTTCCGGTTGGACTAAACGAGGGTATACACTGGTCTGTTGACAGAGGGATGAACTCAAAGTTTCTAAGGATGCTTGAGAGCCCATAAGTGAGGTTGAGCTTATAGCTCCAGCCCCTCAGGCTGATTGCGGTACGTGTAGCGGCAATTCTGCCTGCGATATCTACGGGTACCATATTTAACATTGCATTGAGCGCCAGAGTCCAATGAGTACCGACCTCTGAATTCTCTCCAGTTTCTTCACCAATGTCGTCTTCTCTAGTGAGTTCCACCAGACTATGACTCCATATAACAAGATAGGCTTTACAATAGTACTATATAGCCAGAAAAAACAACTCTAGGCGAGAGGCCCCATCTTTTGCCAATTGCGCCCTTGCACCCATACAAGGCGATTGTTGCCTTCCTCACCCTTTCCTCAATATTGGGCTTCCATGTAAGCTGGCTTTCAAGGATAATACCTAGGTACTTCACCTTATCAGAAAGCATCAGAGGAGCGCCCCCTAGTGAGGGAAGTTGAGCTCTGGGTATTTTATATTTCCTCGTAAATAGGACGAGCTCCGTCTTAAGAGGATTCACCGACAGGCCACAATCCGTTGCCCATCTAACAACTGCATTCAGATATCCCTGCATCAAGTTGTACAGAGTGTTCAAAAATTTTCCTCTAACAATTAGTGCCAGGTCATCCGCGTAGGCAATTACCCTCATTTAGAACAACAACCCAGAGGAATGGTGAGAGAACCCTGCCTTGCGGCGTGCCTCTACTCACCTGCCGGTGGATGGAGATAACGTCCCACTCTGCCATGACAGTTCTGTCGCTAAGCCTTTTGTGGATAAATCTTATAAGGTCGGTTCCGACCCCTAGTTTACCTAGAGACCTGGTAATTGCCTCCGGGAGGACGTTATTAAAAGCCCCCTCAATATCGAGGAAGGCGGCTACCGCAAACTCTTTCTGAAGAAGAGACTCTTCAATCTCTTCCACGATTGTATGTAGGGCGGATTCCACCGATCTACCCTTGCAATAAGCATGTTGAGTATGCGACAGCCGACCCCGAGGAATTTCGCTTCTTATGTGCAGGTCAATCAGTCTCTCAAGGGTTTTCAGTAAGAAAGATGAGAGACTAATTGGCCTGAAGTCCTTAGGGGAGACGTGCGAGCTCTTGCCTGCCTTGGGTATAAAGACAACCCTCACGGCCCTCCATGATCTTGGTATATAGCCCCTGGCTACGCAGCTCACATAGATGGGGCTCAACCAACGGCATGACACCTCCACAGATTTCTGCAGTTGGGCAGGAATGATGCCGTCAGGACCAGGAGACTTGAAGGGCCTAAAGGAGTCAATGGCCCAAGCCAAGCGACGCTTATCCAGCAACCAGCCCCGGTCCGGAATGCAAGTTGAAATGCTATCCAGGCCGGTGCTGCTAGGTGCTGGGCTCATCGGAAAATGGGCGTCGAGAAGTAACGTTAGTGACTCCTCGCCGCTCATCGCACAACGCCCCGATTCATCTCTTAAGTACCCCAAAGGAGCGGAACTCTTCGTGAGTACTCGTCTAAACCTGGAGGACTCATGGCAGCCCTCTACGCTCTCGCAGAAGCTTCTCCAAGAATTCCTCTTAACCTTTCTAATTTCGGACTTGTATATTCCTAGCCCTGCTTTATACAGTTCCCATCCCGAGGGAGACCCGTTCTGGAAATTTCGATATGAAAGATGCACCTCGCTCTGGTCGACCTATCGTTGAAAAAGTCGATGAAATTATGGAAAATATTGACCAGGACCGTCACATAAGCTGCCATGACATCGCCAAGGCACTAAACATTCATCATCAAACAGTTTTGAACCATTTAAAAAAGGCTCGTTACGAAAAGAAGCTCGATGTTTAGGTACCACATGAATTGTCTGTGAAAAATTTAATGGACCGAATTAACATCTGCGATTCTTTGCTGAAACGAAATGAAATCGAACCATTTCAGAAGCGAATGGTAACAGGAGACAAAAAATGGATCAAATACGACAATAATGTGCGAAAAAGATCATGGTGCAAGGGTGGTGAAGCTCAACAAATGGTCGCAAAGCCGGGATTGACGCCTCGAAAGGTTATGCTGTGTGTTTGGTGGGATTGGAAAGGAATCATCCACTATGAGCTGCTCCAGCCTGCTCGAACGATTGACTCTACACTTTACTGTCAACAACTGATGAGATTGAAGCAAGCAATCGAAAAAAATAAACGGCCAGAACTGATCAGCAGAAAGGGCGTCGTCTTCCATCAGGACAACGCTAGGCCACACACATCTTTGATGACTCGGCAAAAACTGGGAGAGCTTGGCTGGTAAGTTTTGATGCATCCACCTTATAGCCCTGACCTTGCACCATCGGACTACCATTTGTTTCGGTCTATGCAGAACTCCTTTAATGGAATAAAGTTGGCTTCAAGAGAAGCCTGTGAAAATTACTTGTTGCAGTTTTTCGCCGAGAAACCACAAAAGTTTTACACTGATGGAATAATGTCTCTAGAAGAAAAATGGCAAAAGCTGGTCGACCAAAATGGTACATATTTTGTTTAATAATGTTCATTATAAATATAAAAAAATTAATTGAAGTTTGATTAGAAATACGAAAAAACTTTTTCGACTACCCAATATTATATACAATAATATATTAAGGTGCACATCAAGAAATCTGCGTTTTTTCTAACGGAATTTTAAATTTACTATATTTTATTACTTTCGCCAAAATATACCAAAAAAATGCTAGGATTTACTTCAGCTTGACGACTTTAAAAATACCTCCAGAAATCCTCCACGTTGTTTTGTAAACAAAAAAACATTTGCTTAGAAATATTTAATCCTAAAAACTTACTCAGATGATAGAATACGTCTGCATAAAAACATTTAAAAAATTTTTCAAGGAAACCAGAATTTTTTAATTTATTTTTTTATTTATTGTATATATATGCAAGCTAGAGTATACATGTTTTTTTTGTGCGCTGCAGTTATTTCTTATTTACTTGCGTTTGTGGCCAGCTTCTTTTAATTGTTTTTAGCGAATACGTGTCTCTTTGAACTCTTATTGAATATTCTAATTCTTTGGCCGTGAAAATAATTTTGTGTGCGTTAAAACAAACTTAAGTAGAAAGTTTTGCGAAACATAACAAAAATGGCGACAAGAAAAAAAATTACATGCCAAACGGTAAGTAGCGCGAGCACTCTAACTAAAGCGGAGAAAAAGGAAGCCCACCACCTCCTTTCTGGCTTGAGCGGTTAAAGGAACAACTCGAGTTGCAGAGAAGGAGTATCATCGAAGAGATTTCCGAAAGAGTGAAAACTTCCGAAGGCTGAGTAATGCAGCGGTTTGACGAAATAGCAGCTGAGATGGCGAATCTGCGGAAAGCCACAAAAAAAGTGGAAGAACGTGTGGGGAAAGCCGAAGCACAAATTCAACTGCATGGTCAACTACAGGTGAAATCGCACTGCTGAAGGCTCAGCTGGATGAGTGCCAAAATCAAGCCGTCTCCACCGATCTCATCATCAACGGTTTGCCGCACATGGATGGTGAGAATATTGATAATACTTTTGGTTGCCTGTGTCATACTCCCAATATGCCAGCGCCACAAATTTCCTCCGCCTTTCGACTGCATAAGCAGAGCAACTCCACTGCGTCTGTTGTTATAATTAAATTAGCATCTTCTGCAGATCGCTCAAAAATGTTCAAATCAGTGGCTAATTATTGCAAAGCAAAAAAGCGGCAGCTATTACTCTGCGATGCTGGACTCAAATCAGAAGGCAAGCTACACATACACGAATGTCTGACAAAAAGCAATCCCGAATTAATGCGTTTTGCAATGCAGCTCATGCGAGAACAAAAATTCACAGCTGCTTTCACTATTCGTGGTTATGTGTATGTAAGCGTCCTGATCTTTCCAACGCAGAGGAGGCCTTCCTCTTTCACTGCTACCACCAGCTGGTACCGCCTCGAATACTTTTAAAGCCGGCGCGTTTGTATCCAATCGGACGACATGACCCAGCCAACGTAGCCGCTGGATCTTTATTCGGTGCGCTATGTCTATGTCGTCGTAAAGCTCATACAGCTCATCGTTCCATCGTCTGCGATATTCGTCGTTGCCAACGTGCAAAGGTCCAAAAATCTTACGCAGAATCTTTCTCTCAAACACTCCAAGCGTCGCCTCATCGGATGTTGTCATCGTCCAAGCTTCTGCGCCATACGTTAGAACGGGCATGATGAGAGCCTTGTAGAGTGTTAATTTTGTTCGTCGAGAGAGGACTTTACTGGTCAGCTGCTTACTGAGTCCAAAGCAGCACTTGTTGGCAAGAGAGATTCCACGTTGGATTTCCAGGCTGACATTGTTATCGGTGCTAATGCTGGTTCCTAAATAAACGAAGTCTTTTACAACCTCGAAATTATAACTGTCAACAGTGACGTGGGTGCCGATATGCGAGTGCGCCGAGTGTTTGATTGAACACAGGAGGTACTTCGTTTTGACCTCGTTCACCACCAGACCCATTCGCTTTGCCTCTTTATCCAGTTTGGAGAAGGCAGAACTAACAGCGCGGCTGTTAAGGCCGATGATGTCAATATACGCCAACTATTGTGCCTGAGCGATTAAGTTCTGCAGCTCGTACGATGCTCTCCAACATCAGGTTAAAGAAGTCACACGACAGTGAGTCACCCTGTCTGAAACCTCGTTTGGTATCAAAAGGCTCGGATAGGTTCCTACCAATTCTGATGGCGCTGCTGGTGTTAAGCAACGTCATCTTGCAAAGCCGTATTAGTTTTGTGGGGATACCAAATTCAGACATCGCGGCATACAAGTAACTCCTTTTCGTACTGTCGAATGCAGCTTTGAAATCGACGAAAAGATGAATGCATTACTTAAATTTATAGGTCTGTTCGCTAAACTGAGTTCCAGCGTTAATGGAAATAAGAAAATTCTCATTGATATTATGTGCAAACAAAATGATGGTTTTAATGTAGTATATTTTAATGCACATGGCCTAAGTCAAGAAAAACTTGATTTTTCTAGGTACACTTTCGAATATTCTGTAGTCGATGTAATTTGCGTTTCTGAGGTCTGTTTTCTTTGGTTTATGTATAATACAACTACATAATATGATGATGCTTTGCACAAGACTTTCAAGGGAGTTGATTACTGGATGAGGTGGCGCGGCTTTTTGCGTTTCAACCTTTCAAACCATTTGTATTGATCGGTGAGGGCTGAATCGCTGTATGAATATGAACATTCATACTCAGCATTTTTTCTAATTACGACAGAACTGGCTGTATGCCAAGATCGCGTTCAAGGTCGCTGAAGCATACAAACCGTGGCACGTTAGTAGCGCATCACAAGACTTCATTCTGGAACCTTTGGATATGAAGTATGTTGCTGGAACTTAAGCAACCCCATAGTTAGTTTTAGCGGTTGCTTGTAGAAAAGTATTTTATTGTAAGTGGATAAAGTGTGTAAGCCAAAGCATGTTTGTTATTTTAAATAATAATTTGGCGGAAGTTAAAAAATTTAAAAAGTTTTATAATTCCGATGAAAAAACAGTACCGATATTTTTTTGTTTGTTTTTTGTTTTGTGTATGGATGCACCCTCCCCTTCCTTCTCTGTTCTTCGCACTGATCTCTCCATCCGCAAACTGTGGTTTGAAGGTTGTGCTAGGGCTATCTTTCCAACCAGGTAAGACTGAAAGGAGGGGAGAGTCGGCACGGATATAGGTACCTCTGTTTTCACTGACAGCTCTCTTCTGGTGAACTCCTGTAAGGAGGAACTCAAACACCTCAATCGAGCAGGAAATATCTCCCTTATCAGGGTTCCTGGGCACAGGAATATAGAGGAAAATGAAACTGCCGACGAGCTTGCCAGGAAGGGGTCGACAGAACCGGTTTCAGCTGTCCCCCTCTCAGACATCGGTGTCCCTTTGTCAGTTGTTAAAGGGAAACTACACAATTTCTTTCTAAAAAAGCGCAATACAGATGGAAGTCTGTCTCATCGTGTGCTATTTCGAACACACTATGGCCTCAATACGATAGAAACAGAAAACTTAAGGTGATGGGAATCCCCCGCCATTCAATTTCCAAACTCTTTGCGGTGTTCACTAGTCACTGGGTGATCGGTACTCATGCGGAGAAGCTTGGAATTCGGTACAACCCCTATTGTAGAAGCTATGGGGATCTTACAGAGAAAGAGACTGTTGAACGTTTTCTCTGCAAATGTCCGGCTCTGGCAGCTAGGTGCTTGAGATTCTTTAGCGTGCCCTTTGGGGATGACTTGAAGAAATTCTCCAGCCTAGATCACTTTTCTCTCCTCCACTACATCAACAGCACTGGATGGCTGTAGAAGGTTTTCTCTTCCCAATAATTTTACTTTGCACAGGTAATGGTCCACCTTATGGTATCAAAACGGCACGTAAGTGCTACTTGAAGTGTGCCTGGGCCACTCTTGCCATTTTACCTACCTATGGAGGCACCCTAATGTATGAACTTATATATGGATGTATATCTATATTTACTTACATGTATACATATGCATGTTAGTATGTATTAACTATTTATTTAATGCTTCTTCGTGCTCTTTCATACTTCCGCCTTTCTCAGTAAATAGCAGAAATCAAACAACCAGCCCCTCTTCGCCTATTTAGAATCAAGTTAAAGAAAAAATAAATCTACATAAGTTCAGCATTGTACTTGACTTTTTCCAATGAAAATCTCTCCCTTTTCAGTAGCTGTAGAATCAAAAAAAAATCTACAAAAATGTTTACAAAAAACAAAAACAAAATCATGCGCACTCCCAGCAGCTACCCTACTCACTTCCGCGCTAAGATTAAAAGTCCTTTGAGTTTGCTCGCCTCCACATTCCATCAGTTAGTGTACCATATTACCGCTCTACCTCCTCAGCTCTATCGGCGCTACTCAATTTTACTCATGCATTACGTACATACGACGCTCCTCCAACTATCTTTGCATGATTGTGCTCTTAGTCCTCTTAAATCCTTCCACACACAACCAACTGTGTGTAAGTATATTTGCAATCGTACTTCCTTTTCGACCAAAGCTTTGTGTAAATAACAACATTTGCCGCGCACTTATTTGGCTATTAAAAATGCAGACACTACCGGTGTTTGTGCTGCTCCAAGTATGCATTTTAACTTAGCAACGTCCTTTCGCTTCCGGCTGCCGATATATATTGCTTCTCGGCTGAGCTCTACCTTAACGCCAGCGGCAACTCTTCCGGTTTACAAGTTAAAAAGCAATTTACTGCTTTGCTCTTTTAGGCGCAGACACTCTGGCTTGTGCGTACGCGCGGAGAGTGCCGTTAAAGGCAAATTCGATTGCAGGATAAAAATAAATTTGTTTACTATAGCATAGTATGCATACATGTGTATGTATGTATATGTGTGTGAGTATACAAAATAACTACAGGATGTATTTTATATGAGAAGGGTATTAATAGGAAAAAAAGAGCTACGAATATTTAACAACAAAAAACACAAAACACACACGCCACCAGGCGTCTCAAATGAGCACTAAAATGAATTTTATTTTCATACATAAATGCCAGTAATTTTACTTTAGTAAGCCGGAGGAAACGCTTGATTCAAAGCTCGGTATATTCCGCAAAAATCGAAATCTTTGTTTTTCGTTAACCTTCAAGTAGACCAACTGGATTTTTTCATACTATTGACTTAAATCCATTTATTTAACTCTACATTGGGTGATCACCGGTAGTCGCGGGAGCTTCTCAGGCTTCTAAGCCAAATTTTTTTTATATCCTTGTTCATTCCGCTCGGGAGCATAGGCCTCAACAAGACTCTTCCATTGTACACAGCTCTGAGCTATTGTTTTTGCACCGATCCATGTGTTATCGGCAGCTGCTAGCTCGCGCAACATCGACCATCTCCCAGTAATCTTTGACCGACCTCGACTCTGCTCCCTTGCAGCGGATTCCAGTCTTGTGCCATTCTCCTGATGCTATCTGGTGAGTTTCTAAGCGTGTGACCTATCCATCGGCTCTTTCTGCATTTGATTGGCCATTGGATGAACTCTTCATTCGTTGATCTCCCCAGCACGTCGTTGCTGATGGTGTTCGGGCAGAATATTGTGTAGTTAATGCGGAGGCATTTGTTGACGAAAGATTGTTGTAACTTCTGTGGGATGGGTTTAGAGACCTGCCATGCTTGACTTCCGTTCAACAATACTGACTTCACACATAAGCTGAATATTCATGGTTTAGTGTGCCTGGAGATTTGC
>JAYXIM010023015.1:0-18173 GCA_037575425.1 Anastrepha fraterculus | reverse complement strand
GACGCAAGCACGCAAGCATAGGAAGATGGAACATTGCTCTGAAGTATTACAAACGCAGTTCCAGGGTGTTTGACGGTTTTAAACAAGTGGGAGTTTTCTAGTCTTCGAACACACCATTGCTGTGATGGCAGCTTTGAAGATACATTAGGCATTTTAAACTTTCTCATCCGCTCAAAAAAAATATATTTATCTGGTGATTTGTTATTGTTATTGAATTACAGAGCAGCGCATGCAAATTTAAATAGGAAAGAATTGCAGTTTAAACGTAGTCCTCCAACTCAACCAGCTACTGCACGCACCTTGCATAAAGCCCATTAAATAGCAACAATTGTCGCCACGCCGCAATTTGCATGCTCGCCGCTCAATAATTTATTTGAACTCATGTGTGTGAGTGTGAGCAGGAAATAGTATAGTAAAACTGGTTGTAGTTGTAGGCCATTGCTGGCCTTGCTTATAGCTCATTAAAACAACAAGTGCAACATGATTAATTTTCTAGCTTTAGCGTACATCTCAATGCAACTCTGAATTCTCTAATTTCATGCATCACTGCAATGATGATGATAATAGCGGCAAGGCTATGAACACATAAAAACTGTAACCGCTGTTGCATTACTGACACACTGACTTATTTCAACATAACAAAACTCACTCATGCACTCATTCATGCGCGCAATAACTCATTACACTCATTGCTCCCCTCAAGCATCCACTCGTGCACACTTTGCATCACTCACTGGTAGGTTCGCTGGCCTTGTCTCATTCATTTCCCTTTTACATGAGTATTGATGTGATTTTCCAACGCTTAAAAATGCTTTATCCCCTTTTCCCCTCTAGCTCAGCTTAATTCTTTCCTTCAGCCGTCCTACCATTTACTGCTATTCTCCGACCCTCTTGCCTTTTCCGACTCACTCAATTCACTCATTAGCATAGAAAGTGCACTTCTAATGAGCAGCGCGTTTCGTGTGTGCAGCCCATAGTGAAATGGTAAATAACAGCATTTATTCACAATTTTTCACAGTCAGTACAGGCAATCATCGTGCAACCTTGTCATGGATAATCATGGATGCGGTTGGAAGGAGATTAGCTTGTGACTTACACCTTTTCGTTCTTGTAATATATATTCACTTTTACTGAAGACTCACAAAAATAACATAAAATAAATAAAATAAGAAAATTGCCAAAACAAATAATATTAAATACTACATACATGAATTAAAATTACAAAATTAAAATAAAAAACTACAAAAAAATAAATAAAGTACAATAAAAAATTTCAAAAATAAATAACTTAATTAAATTACTCCAAAATTAATTAAAATAAATAATTCAAACAAACATTAATAAAATAAAAAAGTAGAATGAGAAATTAGAAAAAAATCAATTTACGAAAAATAAATAAAAAATTCAATTAAGAAAACTAATAAATTACAATTAAAATATAATAAATACAATTTAGCTAAAATCGAATAAATAATTACAAAAAATTGATAGATAAAATTAAACCGAAATAAATTGAATTAAAATAAAAAATTACAAATAAAATAAAATTAAATAAATTAAAATAAACTACTACAAAAAAACTTAAGTAAATTAAAATAAAAAATTAGAAATATTAAATATATAATCTCTAAATAAATATTTAAACAAAATTAAATAAAATAAATTAAAAGTTAAATTACACATATAAATAATAAAAAAATAAAAATAATTACACAAAAATAAAATAAATTTAATTGAAAAATTACAAAAAATAATAAAAATTAACCCCAAATAAAACAAAAAAAATGATTTTAATTAATCGAAAGAAATACAAATATTGAATAAAAAATCCAAAATAAAATTAAACCAAAATAAAATAAAATAAGTTAAAAACTTCAAAAAATAAAAAATTGCACAGAGAATTAATAAATAAACAAAAGTACACAAAAATAAAATAAATTTAATTAAAAAATTACAAAAATAAATAAAATTAATCCCAAATAAAAAATAAAATTAATCGATAGAAAAACAAAAAATTAAAACAAAATAGAATAAAAAATTACGAATAAAAAATAAATAAAGTAAAATGAAAAATTACAAATATTAAATATATTTTTAATTAATGAATAAAATTTAACCAAAACAAAACAAATTAAATTAAAAATTACAAAAATAAAAAATTGCACATAAAAAAAAAATTACGAAAATAAAATAAAATAAATTTTATTAAAAAATTACAAAAAATAATGAAAATTTATCCAAAGGTTAAAAATTACATTAACCGAAAGTAATAAAAAAAAATTACAATCAAGTTTATAAAGTAAAATAAAATTAAAGAATTACAAATAAAAATAACTAAACAAAATTAAACCAGAAAAAAATTACAAAAAAATTGATTAAATAAAAGAAAATAAAAATTGCAAATAAAATTTAATTAATACAATTAAACCAAAATAAATTTACATAAAAGATTACAAAAAAAGTAGTAGTAAAGTAAAATGAAAAATTACAAATATTAAATATAAAAAAAATATTTTAATTAATCAAAAGTAACATGAAAAATTCCAAAAAAAGTAAATAAAGTATAATAAAATAGAACAAAATAAAATCAAAAATTTCAAATGAAAATAAATAAATAAAATTAAACCTAAATAAAATTAGAGAAAAGTAATTCGATAAAAGAATATAGGTAAATATTATGAAACTTTAATAAAACTAAACCAATATAAAGTTACAAAAAAAACTTATTAAATTAATGGAGATAAAAATTACAAAAAAATTAAACCAAACTAACATAAAATAAACTTAAATAAAATTAAAAAAATGAAGCAAAATAAAGTAAAATTAATAATTACAAATATTAAATATAAAATTAATAAATAGAATTAAACCAAATACCATCAAAATATACCTACGAAATGAAACTTTCAGCTATTAGTCCGTAGATGTCGCTGGGAGTATTTTTTTTAGGACCTTCCCAAATGTCTTGTTTTTTTCATCTGTCATCTGTCAACAATATTCAGTTCATTGTTTGTTACGTTTCATACAACAATGCATTTTTGTCGCTCTTGAAAATGTCGAATTTCGTGCCTTCAAACTACGATTTGCGGACATCGTTGATTTTCTGTTATCAATTGAAGAAAAACGCTTCTCAAGCTCATCAAATTCTTATAGAAGCTTATGGTGGGCATGCTCTAAGTAGAGCACAGTGCTTTAGGTGGTTTGAAAAATTCAGAAGAAGTGGAGAACGAGGACCGTGGCCGGCCACCGAAAAAGTTTGAGGACGCCAAATTGCAAGCATTGTTGGATGAAGATGATGGTCAATCGCAAGAAATGATGACAGAGCAGTTGGGAGTGATACAAAAAACCATTTTCGAACGTTTGAAAGACATGGGCATGATTTTAAAAGTCGGAAATTGGGTGCCGCATGAACTGACTGAAAGGCAGCAAGAGAACCGAAAAACCACTTGTGAAATGCTCCCGGTTCAAAAGGAAGTCTTTTTTGCATCGAATCGTTAAGGGTGATGAAAAATAGGTGTATTTCTCCAATCCCAAGCGTAAACGATCGTATGGTCCGCTCGGCCACAAGCCCAAAACAACGGCCAAACCAAATCGCGTCGGCCGCAGAGCAATGCTGTGAGTTTTCTGGGATCAGCGTGGTATGATTTGGTACGAGCTATTAAAACCAGGTGAAACAGTTGACGGTGCACGCTACTAACGACAATTGGCCGATTTGAACAGCGCTATACACCGAAAACGCTCAGAATATGCCGATCGGCGTCACAAAGTAATTTTTCTTGATGACAATGCACCGCCACATCGAACAAGAGCGACCCGGAAATTGGTGGAGACGTACGATTGGGAATCGCTGGTGCATGCGGACTTGGCGCCTTCCGATTATCATTTGCTTGCATCGATGGTCCACGCACTTTCCGAGCAGCGCTTCAATTCTCACGAAGAAGCCAAAAAATGGCTCGATGATTGGTTTGCGGCCAAAGACGGCCAATTTTTTTGGCGCGGCATCCACAAATTGCCTGAGAGATGGGAAAAATGTGTCGCTAGCGATGTCTATTATTTTGAAGATTAAATCTGTAACCATTTTTTGTTAATAAACGTTCGAAATTGAATGTTTAAAGTCTCATTTCATAGGTATCTACCGTAAGTCTAAAAATTACAAAAATGTTAAATTGCAGTGAGAATATTATTATTATTATTATTTATTAGAATAATATAAAATATTGCATTAACTTAAAAAAACAAAAAAGAGCACACTAGCTGCTTGGGCCTTCGGTTCTTGGTAATTACAAGGTTATGTTTAAGTTTTAAGGTGTAGAATAAATGACAATTTTTCAAGCTTTCAATCGGCCGATTACCTTAATAAAGTTATATATTTGAATGGCATTCTCTGTTGTGGTATTTTTCAAAAGTTCGGAGGGGTTTTTGGAACTAAAGATAGGTACACGTTTAGTATTTAAATTTGCACAGATGTCTATTATGTGTATAAGGTTAAGTTGATCGTTATAGAAAGGACATGTGGGAGGAGACGTGGATAGTAGAAGGTGTTCATCGGTTAGCCTGGAGTGACCGATCCTTAAAAATAAATAAATAACTAACAAAAACCGAAAATAAAATAAATTTAATTAAAAAATTACAAAAAAAGTAAAAAAAAAATAAAATAAAATAAAATAAAAGAAAAAACATTTCAAATAAAAAATAAATAAAACAATTAAACCAAAGCAAAATTACAAAAAGAAATAATAATTAAATAAAGTAAAACAAAGTACAATAAAATGAAACCAAAATAAAATTAAGTAAAATTAAATAAAAAACTTATAAAATTTTAATGATTGAAACACAGCAAAAAAACTGTTAACGACGAATGAAATAATAAAACATTTGAAGACCTTTAATTTTTTCGCATTGGTTCCCTCTTTTTTATGCAAAGGATAATTTTTTATGTCTTACATTTCGCTTTTATATTTCACTGCAAGTAATGCTGCATTTCTGCTTATTTCATCTCGAGCAAACAGAAACATGGAACTCTTTACATGGTTTGAAAAAAATATCAAATATCAAATCATTTTCCTAATACAACATTTGTATGCCAATTTAGCGAATATTAGAATAGTTTCTCTTACAAAATGAATCCGTTTTTTAGCTGAAATTTTCTATTCTGGTTATCAACGCATCCAATCCGTGCTTGCTTCGCTTTTGACGTTCTTTTATGCCACTGCATGTTACTGCGATCGCGGCCTCGGCTGTTTGCCTCTCTTGGCTCGCTGGCCGCTCCATAAACGCTAAGCGCAATTGAAAATAAAATGACCGCGTAGTAAACGGTGAACACCATGTCCATATCGAATTCCATTGCAAATTTCCAGTTTATTTTAAATTTTACGCGAACTTCGCGAGTTAGCGTGAAATTTGAGAATTTTGAATGCAAACTCAATTTTTTTTAATTTTATTTCGAAATGATTTGACATTAATTTTTGTTTCAGTAAATTTTGTTTTCTGTCTCAATGATGTGATGCCAGATTGTATGTGTAGAAAAAATGTGGAAATCTGCCGCTAATTTTGTATAACGGTTTAGAGAATAAACAAAGTTAACTCAAGTGATGTGCAATTTATGAAGAGGGAAACCCCTGTCAACGAATTGCTTACCGCCAATTATTCGGCATCGCCACTTAAAAGTAAATAATAAAAAAAGCTATCAGCAGCAGCCTTCATGTAGAAAAACTACACCTGCTTTTGAAAAAAAAAATAAACAGTTGGCACGTACACTTCTGTTAGGTGTTTGGTCGAGCTACTCCTCCTATTTGTGGTGTGCGTTTTGATGTTGTTCCAGTTCAGTTTTAAGCCGACTCCGAACGGCAGATATGTATATATTTTTTTTCATGGCAGAAATACACTCGGAGGCTTGTCATTGCCTGCCGAGGGCTACGGCGTTTAGAAAAAACTTTTTCATTTTGCTGTTTCATTCTTTTTTTTGTTTTTGGTATGCGAACCTTGGAGGTGGAATCTTCTAAAGATACGCATGAACCGACACATACGTATGCCCGATTCACATGCGATATTCCCCGGCTCTTTTGAACTGAGTTTCGTAGTGCCTGCGGACTAAACCACACAATCGCCTCGTTGGGGAAAAGCAGACCCTCGGTATTACCAGTTAAGATATTCCTTCAAAGGGGGCAGGATGTGTTTATTCACTCATTTGTCTGCGTTCATTATCATCATATCTCAGCCTTCGCATAATTGTTGAGGCTACGTTACAACCATAGTTCCACGTTTATTCAGATTCTTGCATATAAGTACATTGTTAGGTTAGGTTAGGTTAAATGGCTGCCCTAGCTAAAGGGCTCACTTGGACAAATGTTAGGAAATTCGTCCGTTGTGAGGCCATACATGGGAGAGGAGGAAGGAGATGGGAAGGAATAAGGAGCTTTGGGATTAGAAACGATGATGACCATACATGTTTACGACGGCGCCGACGGGGGCTGATTTGCGTTCGTAGTAAGCCGTAACAAGCTACTACTGAACTTCACCAAATTTATGATATCTACACCGGCTATATCCGCAGGCGTAGCGAAAAAGTGAGAGCCCAGATTTCTAAGTCTTTGCCAGACGAGAGCAGGGCAGCTGAGAAGAAAGTGTTGAGATGATTCCACCTCGTCCTCCAGACAGTTTCTGCAGAACGGACTTGAGGCAATCCCAAGTCTTACGGCGTGAACACCTAACGGACAATGTCCGGTAAGGATGCCCACCAAATTTGAGAGCTGGGGCTTTGTTAGCCTTAGGAGTTCCCTTGAGCGTCCCCGATCTACCCGTGGCCAGAAGGATCTCGCGACCTTGCACGTTTGCGCACTAGCCCAGCGCTCGCTGAGTTGACTCGAGACCCCTCTTTCCAGGAGCAGACCACAAGTTCTCATTGGAACCCCAATTCTCTCATTTCGCGACGAAACCGTCTCCAAAGTTCCCTGTCTAGCCAGCTCATCAGCCCAGCAGTTTCCCTCTATGCCGCTGTGCCCGGGAACCCAAATGAGCCTAATGATGAAGTATTCGGATGCAATCGAGAGAGAAGCCAGACATTCCCCGAACAATCTCGAGCGCACAAACAGCGAGCCCAAGGCCCTAATTGCCGATTGGCTATCGGAGTAGATATTTACTTCCTTAACGGTAATTACCGAATTGAGCAACCAGTCCACCGCTTCCTTAATTGCGGATACCTCCGCTTGGAAAACACTACAGTGGTCCGGGAGCCTAAATTTAAGTTTGATGGGAGGCTCCTTACAGAATACTCCCCCACCAAGCCTTCCGTCGAACTTCGAGCCATCCGTGAACATGTTTGCCATGCCTTTCCGACGAATGTTGCACCCCGCCCACTCATCCCTTGAGGGAATATGAGTAGAAAAAGGTCCGCTCGGACCTAGCGTGGGTGTACAGTGGTGCAGCACCATAGGAATGAACTCAAAGTTTTTAAGAATGCTAGAGTGTCCGTAACTTAAGTCTAGCCTATGGCCCGAACACCTGAATCTGATTGCGGCGCGTGCAGCGGTAGTTTTTCCTACAATGTCCACGGGCGCCACATTCAGCATAGCGTTAAGCGCTAGAGTAGGAGTGGTACG
Source organism: Anastrepha fraterculus (assembly GCA_037575425.1). Taxonomy (NCBI): domain Eukaryota; kingdom Metazoa; phylum Arthropoda; class Insecta; order Diptera; family Tephritidae; genus Anastrepha; species Anastrepha fraterculus. Next base: position 10,575 of record JAYXIM010023015.1, on the reverse strand, counting down.
GAGAGCCCCACTGATTCCAATGAGGGCAGACCTTTGTACCCTCTCCAGCTTCTTAACTGATAAAGTACATTGTACTAGACTAGCACCTGTCATGCTCTCGCCGATATTTGAGCGCCACATGCTTCGTTTCCCACCAAATCTAGAGCACTCCAATTGGGCATGCTCAGACGTTTCATTTTTTCTTGGCAGTATAGGCTGAATGGGGAGTCTGTGTGTTTGTATTTGTACAAATGCTGCCTGAAACAGCCATGCCCAGTTAAAAACTGTGTCAGCGTAACCATTCTGTATGTCGAAGATCATAGTGAAAGTGATTCTTCGCTTCCCACTATCGTTCCATTTGGTCTGCCAGTTTTGTAGAGCGGTATCATCGATCCTCTGTAGGACGTCCCCCAGTGAGGCTTTGTCACCAGATACCCACGCGTTTTTTGCATGCTGGTATTTTTGTTTTATGCATTTTACCTTTATATCGAGGGGGATTCTGCCCGCTATTACCCCTGCTGCTTCGTCAGATATGGTCCTATAGCCTCTTATGATTCTGAGATTGCATAGTTAGCCCGTTTAGCCTGTCTCAAATAGCTGGGATATTCCACTACGTTGCCCCACACTTCCACAGCTGTTTCATTAACAAAAATTCGAATCCACACACTCCCGAATGGTAGTCACGCACCAACTCATGCGACTACAGCGGCCTCCTCCTGCTGAAAGTACTTAAAATTGTCATCAGCGCAACCAGAATACAAATTCACGTACAAACACAAACAAAAGCGATAAAAACAATAAAATTAAATTTCGGAAAATATTACAGATAAATATATACATATATAGTACATACAATAAATGCAACAACAAATTAAATGAAGCAGAAAAAAATAAAAACATTGCGCAATGCAGCATCTGAATCTTGTGCATGCCACAATAAAAAGCAAGCCACATTGTTGTGAAAACAGCAAAAGTAAAATATTTGCAAAATGCATTTGTTGCACAACGCACACACACACACGCACACAGTTGCATAAATACACAAATGCAATGCATGCAAAACCGCATTGCCATTGGCAACACTCGCCAGCAGTGATTTGTGCTAGCCAAGGCATGGGAAATAAAGAATTGGTGTTGGCAGACGACAAGCAGAGGAAACGAGGAACAAGAGAACCAAAGAACTAAAGAAAAATCAGGAAGCAAGAAATGGAGCTATAAAAGCAAAATAATAGCGTTTAGAAGCGCATTTGCGAAACATTTAAATAAATTGATGTGGCATGCAACAGCAGTGGTGGCAAGAAAAATCAGCAACAAGCAACAACTAAAAATCAACAGCAATGGCTACACAATGTTCATGCAATGCCAAGGCATGCAATGTGACGCTGCATGTGGCAAGCTCCACTATGATTACTTGTACATGAACAACACAAAAGCAACAACAGTGGCTGCACAGCTACACTACTTCAACAACTTGTCGCCAAGAATGTTGTTAGCAACGAAAGAGTGAAGGAGAGAAATCTGCAACATCCAAAGAAATCGTAGAGGAATTATTGTCTCAGCAGCAGCAAGCGCAGGGGCCACACAACACAACAAACATACACACACACGCACACACAGAGTAGTATGCAAATTTAAATAAAAAGAAGTTACTGAAAAAAATGCACTAAAAAAGTAGTAGTGTCGTGCTTCATTTAATGTGGCACGCCACAATCATCAGCTGGCGCTCTGCACTCACTCATGCAGACACTCACAAAAAAATGGAAACACACACAGTGCCCGTCAAGCATTTAAATATATTTGTCCCAAACGGCAGTGAGCCAAGTTGGTGGCTCTTGGCAATCAGCTGGCGATGCTTTTTCAACTCTGTGTTTTCCACATCTCAAGTAGGCAAAGAGCCCTGCTGCTAGTCCGTTTACGTCCCCCCTACTGATTATCGGCGCCCCTTGCCTATCTTATTTCAGCTAAATGCTGATGCAGCAGTTGCAGTTCTGCAGCTTCTTGCTTATGCAAATTTTGTTGCATGTAGCAGGAAGAGAAAAAGTGTAGTAACAAAATTTTTAATGATAATAAAACTTGGTTCTAAGTGCAGGCTGAGAGTGTGCGTGAATGTAGAGAGAAATGAAGAGAAATGTTGTACTTTCGGACTGGTCTCCTGATGGTCTACTTTTAGGTTTATTATAATCTACCGTGGGGCAGCTGCTTAAAAGTAATGTTCACTATAATTTTATGTTGCATGGTGGCCTTCGAATTCGAATCAAACAAATAGTAGCCGGCCGTCTAATCATGAAAGAATCCCTAAGAAGCCAACTAACTTAAAATAGTAAATTTTGCTGCGAGACAGGAAACAATCATGCAATTCCATGGTAAGAAGATAATAAATCTACAATTTTCTTTGGATTCAAAAAAACTGGCGATCGCCCCATTCGTCGACTCGCTGTTTTATTTTGCTGTTCGGTATAATAACAGGACTTTATCTAAGGGAGGTATTTGTTAGGCGGATGAGTATACCTTTGACACTATGTCACATAGAATTCTTTTGTGCAAACTGGGCTATCTTGGCTTTCATTCGGTTTTTGTCTCATCTACGTAAAAGAAATTGTCTTGTTACAATTGAGGGTGAATCTTTTTCTTCATTGCTACTTTTGGAGATACTTCTGGGGAACGTCAAGGGAATGTTCTGGGCCCCATACTATTCGTCTAATTTATAAATGATATTAGTAGATGCTTTTCATTTGCCAGGCACCTATTATATGCAGGCGACTTGAAAATGTTTGCCTCAATAAGAAACCCAAAGAACGTTCTTATACTCCTAGGTCAGTCTGGACCTGTCAAACGGATTTAGGCTTATCGAACGTGGTTCTGACATATTACAGGAGATGGTGAAGGAAATTTTGCAAACTATAAGCTCAAAAAAGGCCACTCAAAATGGCTATCACTGCAATCCAACCCAAATAAATTTATTCATGGAACAGGATCATCGATTGATAAAAAATTTCTCCTTGCGATTCCAGGAAAGGAAGCAAAAAATAAGTCCTATAATAAGATCCGTTCGAGAATCTCTCGGTACACACAATTACCGGCTCACTTATATGCAACGTGGGCTGTCCCATATTCAATGTTTTTATTTTTCAATCGTACACCATTTTGACAGTGTCAGCGCTCTCCCGCTGGAAATCTTGGCCGAAAGTCAATGTCATATCTCCACGAAACGAAACGAATTATGTTACACTTGAACAGCATTGAAAAATATTACAAACTTATTTCCGAATAGCCCGAGTAAGTAGCGAATTGAGTAGCCCAGAAAGTACTTTTATTGAAAATAAGTCAGAATTATCAATTCTGACGAAGCGGATCTTCATCTCGGCGGCTTTGTTAAGAAGCAAAACTAGCGCTTCTGGAGATTGAAAAACCCTCATGTGATCATCGAGAAGCCAGCGCGTATTCAGAGAGTGACAGGTATGGCGCAGAGTTTCGAGCGGTTGCGTCATTGATCCAATTTTCTGTGGAAATTCTGCTGAAAACGCCTTTTCAGTCAACAATGGACTCTACAGAATTTAATTCTCTACTTTGGTGGCCATGGACTTAGACGATTTTCGGTTTTAGGAGTAGGGTGAGTCATGCCACACAACTTATGCAGCAAGTTCGATAATCATATCAGCAACCGTCTCGGCGATGTTAATTAGCCACTTTGGAGCTACGATTTGACGAGGTTAGACTTGTTTGTAGAGCACGTTCAACCTTACTTACTTATCATAAATTGCACTACAACCGAATTTGCCGAATCTGAAACATTCGGTTCGCTGCTTGTTTCCGCCAGTTAGTGACACCGAGAGCTGCCAGGTTATGCCGCACTTGATCACCCCAACGGATATTAGGTCTTCCTCGTCGTCCTCCAGTGGGTTCCCTCTCGAAAGACTGCCGTGCCGACAAGACATGGCCAAGCCAGCCGCTGTATTTTAATACGCTTCACTATGTCGTCCACATCTCGGTATTATGAGTTATACTCGCTGTTCCATCGGATGCGGAACTCATTCTCGCCCACACGAAGAGGGCCAACGATTTTTCGCAGAATTTTTCTCTCGAACGCTCCCAGTACTCTCTCATTAGTTGTCGTCAACGTCCAAGCTTCTGCGCCATATACAAGGACGGGGTGATTAGGCTTTGTACAGCGTTGTTTTCGTTTTTCGAGAGAGAGCTCTACTTCTCAATTGCCTACTGAACCCAAAGGAACATCCATCTGTTACACTGGTACCTAGATAAAAAAAGTCCGACCTAGTTATAATTATTATTATTATTATTGACTTTAATACATACTTTGCACGCCTTCGAGGCGTCATATAATGTCCTTTATTCACACTTCCGGAAATAAGTTTTATATGAGTCCTTGGAATTTGTCATGGCGTTCTTTACTAAATGGTCGACCAGGATTATTTTGGGTGGTTTAGTCGAGCAAGGCTTTCTGTATTCCACGAATCTGCATACTTCACTCGAGTAAACTCTTAGTTTAGTCAGTTAATAGTTCAGTTTACAATGTTTCGTCCGAATTCCAGTGATACTTTGTGAGATAATCTTGGATAAATTCTTGTATTACTGAAAGCGTTTGCGGTTGTAAGACGCAAACAGTATTCTGGATCGCCCTAAATTTGGTGGATTGTCCCACTGTAGTTTCCCGAGGGCTGCCTTTTTCTTTTTTCCTCCTATTGCCTGTCCCGCAGAAAGTCTCCAGATATATAAAGGGAGTTTTGATTGGCCTTTTTGTATTCACTGGCTGTCCGATAAGATGGCAAAGCTCTGGTTCCAGTTGTTGCACTAGATATTCAAGTCTATGCATGTTTCTAGTGGATATATTTTTGATGAAAAAAAACACATACGCTTTCCCATAGTCTCAGAAATTTTATGAAGAGCGCTTTGAGCTCACAAGCGTCCTCGGCGTCGTCCCCACACCTTGTCGCGCAAGTGTTGACCGCGAAAGAGAAATGGGAAGCTGTAAAAAAGTTTGCAGCAAAGATAGTAATAAAATTCCAAAATTTAGAATGAGAGCGCAAAGCGGAAGCAAAACAAAAGCGACCGATCTAGAACACCCACCAAATGCGTCATCCAAAAAAGGCATTTTGAAACAGGTCTCCTGTGGGGGTGACTGTATTCCTGAACAGACGACAAGCACGAACGAGTGAGATAAAGCCTCAAGAGAGGCAAAGCCAAACAGACGACAAGTCGATATCGATATTGCAACTTTCCGATGCCCCATTACTTACAAAGCAATGAAGCCTCCATCGATAGCGGATATTAGGAGAGGGACCTGGGCGCAGGTACCTGCTGTGTCTAAAAGGCATAAACACGGCTACACTTTGATAAAAGGCTTTTAGCAGTCCCAGAGTGTAACCAGCCTGGATGGGAGGAATGTTATAGGGTTAGTAGGAGCATGCCTTACATGCCACTGGTGTGAAAGCACCTTTGATGATATTTCTGAGATTTTCGATTTTAACCTACTCTGAAAAAAAACAACAAAGAGTATCATAACCTCGAACGAAAACGTCAATCATGGTTCCATCTGCAATTACTGAGCCTTCTACATATTTATTCATATATACCAGCTTATCAAACTAGTGAAATCATGACATCCAAGTGTTTAAAAGTAGCGACTTGGAAGGCCAAAGCAATATTCTTGAAAGCGAAATGAGTCCTATCTCCATTAGCCATCGTTCTTGTCTATTACCCGTGCCATGTGTGGCAGATCTTACTCCTCGCGCATTTCTCCTTTTCTCTCCTTTCTCGAGAGGCTCAATTTTTTTAGCTTTACGCTGAGGATCTGTCTCTCTTTGCTCCATGTTTACCTTTAATAGTTTTATTATTTAAATCAGCAAAGGTAAGAACCTCTTTCGCATGACCAACAGTTATGTGCCTGTAAACCTCCTTAAGATTTCACCAGTGCGTCTATTCTGCAATTCATTTCGCTCTCTCGACCACCACTTAGGTCGCTTTCTTTGATACTTCCTTTGCTTCATTGCTGCTCCGCTGAATAGGTAAAATAATAAATTTTTCGTACTTCCACGAATTTGTTCACAACTTCACTAGAGTCAGCACTGCAGAAATATGTCTGTCTTGGGAATTGAATTTTGGGTTTAAAAGCCGTTTTCTTCTTCAACAATAATTTTCAAGCTCAACGGATGGGAGAGTTCATTAAACCTACGGCGCTGGTTAAGAAAAGTTGTATGCCCATAGTAAAAATTACAATAGCAGCAATGCGAATAAAGGAAGCTGCTAGAGTGTGCGTATTGGAAAAAAGTCTAAGTTCAGTAGCCTGTTGTCATATGCAAAACGCTTTCATTGTCTGTAATATGCATCCACTTGTTTGTCTCCAATGCAGCTGTCACCCGCTGTCAAACTTATTGTTCGCGCGCGTTGGTGGCAAAAAAAACACAACCACAGGCGTATACAAAGCGTTTGTTGAGTACTTTAGCCAAAAACAATAACCACTATTATTGTAACAGTAAATGAATGTAACAATAGGAAAAACTACAAGGAGATGTTAAGTGCTACGAGTGAGTGGGTGGACTTACAATTTCTTCTTACAATTTCTGTATCCGTTTAACAAAGTGACCTGTCAGCTGCAGACGAGTCAGGCCGGTTCGAGCTGGTTTTGGGTTGTCAGTGAAAATGATGGGTGTTGAAATGATGCGAGTGTGGGTGGGGTGAATTACAGCTTTTTCTCAATGTGTTGTAATTTTAGCAGGTTTATGATGTTAGCGTAGAGCTTCTTGTCCAAGTAAAGCAATTAAGTGTCATTTTGATGTCATATACCTCAGCTTACTATCAGCTCATTAGGTTAAACACAATAAACGAAAATATACAAATTTCGGGAAGGTTATGCTCAAATGCTTGTAAGCTTCTTGTTACGGACGCACTAATCAATTCTCTAAATCAAAGATAGATTAGTATCAAAACCTGTTAAATTGCTAGGCAAGCATGGCCAAGACTAAATTTACGTCTATCATAGAATAGTATTAAATTGAGTAGACTTCAAACTAGGTCCTTGGTAGGGACTCTCATAGGAAATCACACACGGAGATTAGGCGTTTACATGCACGATTTCTGTCGTTGTGTTCTGTAGGAATGAGGATGAGTTGGAAACAATTCAACAACTTTTTTGCACATGATCGGCTCTAGCAAGAAACAGGAACCTATATTTAAGATCCTACTTCTCAATGAATATGGATGACCTATACACTTTAGGTATCAACAACCCTTTACGCTTTGTCCAATAGCTCAGGATGGTTCAATCTGGAAGTAGAAATATAGCTCAGCCCCTACGGCTCACAACAGACCCATTTCGTGGTCTAAGAGGCACCGCTGTCCCTATGTGCAATGCCGCTGTCAAGCCTAACCTAGCATAATCTATTATTAAATGCTGTTATGTGGTCCTACGCTTCCTCATCAAGCTGTAAAACTCTTTTTTACTCACAAGAGATCTAAAAAACATTTTTCCTAACAGAGTACAGACATTTTGAAATCATCGGTGTATAAGTGATAATTCCAGGTCGGCATAGCAACCTCCTCAAGGCAAACAGGAAGGCAAAATAGGAGTTCCAGCATAGTCAGCATCCAGTCAGTTACTTGAACCATGGCAAATGAGCAGTTAGAAATGTTCCCACGGCAGTCTGTTCTACGTTACCGGAACGACCTGGATTTATATCCTGCCAAGGACTACCACTTCAGCAGCCTTCTCCGTACATGTTTGGGAGATGTTTATGCTGCTACAACAACAACAGTAGCAGTTAGAAAACCCACAAATTATCTGCAGTCCCATCTCTTCAGTGCCTACAGATGCCAAGCTAAAACTTCTGTCCTTAAAGGCATCATAAGCTTACTTCATCGGCAGTGCGCCAATATCGTCCAGCTTTCACGAAGGGATGTGTAAGTTTGACATTTCCTTACACTTGTTTCATTGGCTAACGGAGTGCCAGTTAACTTCCTCTATGCATAGCCGAACAAACTTCAAAGTACTTAAAATACTGAGTTGATGTCAGGCTTTTGATGCAGATACCTAAACACCTATGATCCGTCATAGTCCATATTTTTTGAGTATTACATATACTACGGCTTGCTATACTTCTCGAAAAGGCAAGTAAAACTTGTTATTAATATCTCAGACACAAACTACAACTCCTGACACCTTTTTCACCAGTTGTGTACAGGCATTTTCATCTGACGCAATTACCCATCACTCGATCGTATTAAAATCACATTATGTCAAGGCGTATACGCTTGCCTCTTCGCAATCGCCTACGTGACGTACACAGTACAAATACTCGTACAAACACGCTTGCATGTGTAAATTGGAAAATTAAAACCAATTCCTTGGCACTTGTCGATTTGAAAATTAATTAAAACCCAATGAAATGGATATGAAAAGGACACTGATGCTGACATTCATTTACGTTCACTTACTTACATTCCATATATTTATATTTTTACATAAGTATGCGCATACTAGGGTGGGTCAACTGTATGGAAGATTTTTTTGCGGCAAACAAATATTTACACTGGCAACTGCCAATAACTGGATACAATAGGGCGAGTCAATGTTTTCCTCATCGTTCGTAGGCAAGTAGAATCCTACATAAAATTCTACTAAAAACAAGTCTGCCAAGTACTTAAGCTCTAAAGTCATTTTCGAGTCCCCTAAATTTTAATTTATTAATACGAAAATAGGGATGCAGTTATGGCTATAAAGGTGGAAAATAGAAAAAAGTCACCTTTTGTTAATTGTAAATAATCTCTACCATAAAGAAAATAATAATAAAGGGTGGTTAAGTTTCAAGGGACGGTGTTGATTTTGAATAAAATACAATTTTTTTAAGAAACTATTGACATTTCTCTTTATTATGATAATATTGGCATGGCTCAATTACGTATAGAAGAAAATATTGGCCAAATGGCCGCCGCGGTCTCGGCGGCACACCTCCTTCGGATGGTCCAAATTTTCGATGACGCTAAGGCATAATTGAGGTTCTATGCCGTTAATGTGCCGAATTCTCTCATCCTTTATCTCTTGAAATGTTGCTGGCTTATCGACGTAGACCTTTTCTTTCAAATAACCCCAAAGAAAGAAATCCAACGGTGTCGTTGACGTTTAGGTGTGGTTCACATTCAACATCGGCCCTTGAAATTTATCCACCCTTTAGATACGTTGCTGCTTGTAAAAAAAAATATTTTGTGAAAAAAAAAACAACTTTATTTAAAGAAAAAAATGTTCACATAAAAATTTAATAATAAAAATAAATTATTATTAGAAAAAAAAATGTTTAACAATAAAAATAAATTATTTGAACAATTTTTTTTTTAATTTTTAAATATTTGAAAATTTAACTGATTTCGCTTTTTGCAAGGCTTAGTTTGATTTGCATATACAAAAAATTACTTACAGTCACCTTTTCTATTACTATATTAAAACACGGCCGCCGTAGCCGAATGGGTTGGTACGTGACTACCATCTACCCGAATCTCCGTGAAAAAACAAAATGAAGAAAAATTGTTTCTAAAAACAGTCGCCCCTCGGCAAGCAATGGCAAACCTTCGAGTGTATTTCTGCCATGAAAAAGCTCCTCATAAAAAAAACATCCGCCGTTCGGTGTCGGATTAAAACTGCTATGAAAAAATATTCATCATAAAGGCTGATCAATTTAGAGGTATCAGATTTTAAATTGAAATAAAACGACGAAAATTCAAATTGATCATTCATGACATTTATTTTTAAAGATAATCCCTTTCAAATGTTGACCGCAAGTGCGCCGTAATTCGGCCATCCGTAAACACTAATTTTGAATTACTCGCTTTAGGACTTCTGTCGGCATCTGATGAATAACTTTAGTAATGTTCGCTTCTAATGCCTCAAACGAAGCTGGTTTATCCACAAATTACACGGTGCAACACTGAAAATACACCTGACAAATTACACACTGTAGGTTGTTTATATGGTCGAATAATGCAAAAAATATTTTTGTTGTTTTTGTTGTACCCTCCAATTTTTTTTTATTTATAAAAAACCGTTTTTTCAGACTTTGCGCGGTAATCTACGGATATCTCAGTAATTTTTTCACCGATTTTCAATATTTTATATGTTTTGAAAAGGATATTGTCAGACCTTTCAAATGATGTACAACAAGTAATTATTCAAACTAGTTAGTTGTGATTTTTATTTGATTAAACCTGGAGAAAGTGTTTTTTTTATCATTTTTTTAACTTTAACAATTTTTTATTGCATAATTTTACTACAAAATTAAAGATGTTTGTTAATATTCTTTGAGTGCATTTATTAACGAAGAAATTAATGTATTACTTTCAATAATCGGACAAAAATTGCGTAAACTACGCTAGTTTTCCGTAAATAGAAAAAAATGCCTTGAATATCTATCCAATGTATTGGAGTAAAAAGAACAATCATACTGTTTTTTATATAAATTTTTTTGTTGATTTTACATACATAACTTTTTCTAAAAATGTTTACCCGACCTTCGTCGTTTTAAAGAAGAATCGCTCGTCTCGCGTTTGAGCGACCTACAGTAATCCGCCAACATACATATGTATTTTGTTTTC
>JAYXIM010023014.1:0-45234 GCA_037575425.1 Anastrepha fraterculus | reverse complement strand
TCATTTAGAGAAGCTTAAAGCTTTCTTCAATACGGATGTATTTTTCACGCTGAGCCCTATGTAATTGACCTGAGAGGCAAGCATGGTTTGCATGATAGGCAGCGCTCTTGCAAAAGTCACCCTCTTTCAGACAGTCAGACTCTAAGGTTGATAATTAAAACTTACGATCGCTGCAACCTCTTCGACGAGGAAGCTTTAATCTACTCGTACTTATATGTTGTTTTCCAAAACTTAATGGTGTTCAGGAAATTGAACATGTAGGCAAAGAACCTTCCTTCTTCAAAAGTCGCCCACTTTATAAACTTTATAAACAGACCGAAGACCGTTATTTCGAAGAACGGGCAGTTTACGTACAATCTTGCTGAAGGGCTGATTAAATTTTTGGAAAAAACGGGTTGTTTTAAGGATTCGTTATGTAGCTAGGTAAAAGTGGATGTCGGCATTTAAACCAACTCACTTATACCTTAGTCGATCCATTGTAATAACACAGTAGCAGTTTACCCGCTACTCCTCGTTAAACCATGTTTTTTAAGTACGAACCCAATAATCTGGCTGACACTTATATCCCTAAGGTCATCAATATCATTCAGAAACGATGAGCCAAAGTATCTAAAAATAGTGGCATGCCACGCAGGATAGTGACAAAATAGGCTCTTGGTCCTCCTCATTCTTCCAGCTTCTGCAATAGTCGAAATGAGTTGCATTCAATTTTTAAGCATGTCCATCTAAAAGAGAGTGGCCAGTGATCAAAGCTACTAACATTGAAACGTTTTCCTTGACCGATAAAGTACCGCCTTTGAGCGCCTGACGTCATATTTTGGGCCAAATTCTTGTTGTAGCGTTACATGTCAGACTATCAAACTATCTCGTGTTGGTAGAAGTGCAAATGCTATTTGTACCATTCAGCTTAAAAGTTGAGAAGGGTATATAGGGAACGTATTCCTACAATCTCCATACCAAAGGGGAGGCGAGTGGTAGTGCTCTCTCTAGCTAATTTGTCTTATAATTCTCTGGTGTGTCACTATGTCCTGGCGCCCATATCAAATGGATGCAGGAATATTCCGCAATCTCATTAAGAGGCCCCCGGCATTTGCGAGCAATGATGGAATAAGTGACAACCCCACCAAGAGATTTAATCGATGCTTGGCTATCGATATGAATATAGATTTTTCTAAGGTCTCATTTTTGCCTAATTAGATAGCTACCTCATTAATGGCTAGAGTTTCAGTCTGAGATATGTTAGAGTGATTAGGAAGGCGTGTCGAAACGCTTACTTTTGGTTTCTTGCAATAGACACCAAAGCCAACTTTATCGTCTAGCTTTAAGCCAACAGTAAAGAAGCGTAGGCAGTTACTCCGACCAGGTATATTGCCAACCCATTAGCGTCTAGCTGCAAGTCTATTACTAATTTTAAAATAAAAAATTAAAAAATTAAAATATGGTGAATCCAACCAATAGTCAACAGTATTAGTTGGACCCAGACCGAGTATCATGGCCGAGTGTGTAACACCTACCTACCTAAGAATAACATTTGTTGGGAGAAACCTGAGAAAGTATTTTCTGTGCACTGCAATAAGCTTCTGTGGCTATCGAGTGACATCATTTTCATAGAGGTCGCTCTAACCTGAATAAATCGTATAAGAGTGACAAAATGGGTATTTGGTTACTACCTACTTTCGATGCACAAAGCCATGCCCATCTGAAAAAGGAAAGATCACAGCACGTATTATAAGTCTCTCGTCATACTTCCCGGTTGTATTTAACAGATAACTCCCGATAAAGTGGTCCTTAGAGTGTTCCGAGTTGCTACAGTCTACCGCACTGTCTCAAGTGCAGCAGTTTGTGAGATCAGTTAGGAGATAACAATCGACCCAATGGGGCACTGAACAGAGTGGCAGATGGACGGCGAAGCTGATTCGTACAATAGGTAAATAAGTTCAAAGAAACTTCGGGGAAGTGGGCTATTTCATGGCTCGGTTTCTCTCGGGTCACGAATACTTCCGGAAATACTTATACCACATGGGTAAGGTAAGTCCTGGTGCATATACTGTGAAGCGCCGAGCGATGATGCCGAACACACGTTTTTTAGTTGTGACATATGACTCGCGGCTGCTCTGAGTGAGCAGATTAGCTACATGACGCTAACCAACGTGATCAGCAAAACGCTTGACAGTGAGGATAACTGGAGTGCGATTAAAAGATACGTTGTAGGCGTATTATGGAGAAAAACGATAGACCTCGACGCAGTAGAACCAAACGAAGCCGTACTGATAGAGACACAAGAAGACGAGCCTATAGCACGAATGCTGGCTACAAATATGGTGGGCCCAGACATGGGTGAATAGAATTGGTCCTTTAGGGATGATGTTGTAGCATCTCCCGAAGTAATGCAGAAAATATTTAGTTCCGGGAAGGCTGTCTCCCCAGAAGGAGAGGAGGGATTGTTTTAGTCGCCCCACCAATCGACGCAGAAGACGATGGTCGCTGTGGGAACCCAACCTTACAAACTAAAAAAAACAAAAAACAGAAAACAAAGAGTGGCCGAAGGCAATTTGTACGAAAGATTGTGTATCTTTGAACATTAGAGAGGGTCAAAAGCAGCATAATATGAAGAAAAGAGTAAAGTGGATTAATCAAAGAAGTAAACTTGGTGCGGATAGTCGTTCAGTTGAAAGCATCAACCTCGGAGCTTTAGCGCTGAATCTGCACAGAGAGCTATGAAGATAAGCTATTATGGGCATTAGCATTTCAAAGTTTAAAATGCTTCCTCCTTTCTCAAAGCTTCAAAAATAATAAGCCTATAATTTTCTGATCACTTCTGATCAAGTCATTTCAGATCATGCCAGACAACAAATACAAAATACTCATTTCGCCCTTCGGTTTTATTCACTCAATAGGTTTTTATTATTAAAGTTATTGTTGTTGGTTTTTTTCTCTATAATCTTATTATTCGTTTATTTTGTATTTATGTTTACATTACAATAATATATATATATATATATATGTATATATAGTGAGTATTGTATGTATGTGTATATGTGTATATATATTTATTCATTACAATACTTGTTTGCTTTAGTTTACTTTTAATGCTTTTATCGATTTTTCTCGATTCAGACGAGTATGCGCCGCTATCGACTTTTTGTGGTAACATTTAACAGTTGTCAATATTTTTGTTTACTTAAAATATCAATACATATTTTTATGCTGTGTTGAGTTATTTTCTTTAATTTCTACTAAAATTAGTGTGTGGTGAAAATTAAAAGGTATGGTACATTTTTTATTTATAAAATAAATAATGAAAAATATAAGTATACTATACCGTAAAACTAGTTGAAGCACAAATAAATGTATGTAATAAATGTTTGCAGTTTTACTTAGGTTGTGAGAAAAAAATTATTTATAATAATCATACTTTCATATGTTACTTATAGCACTTTTTTGGGCTATAATTTTATAATTTTTATTTTATTTTTTTCATAAAATTTATAATCAGTAATATCATTCGGTTTATAAGCTTACTTTTCGAGCTTGATTTTTTGTTTTTTTTTTAACTTTATTAATTTTTATTTCTGTGTTGCCTTTTTCAAGCTATTAGGTACATTATAAATTTTAGTATTTGTTTTTGTTTATCTACAAAAACCGAAAATCCAAGACACATAGAAGAAAAATATTGAAACAAACCCATAAAAGTCATAAAAATAATTTTAAATAAGGTGTGGCTACTGCCAATAAAGAATTTCAACTTTCTTTTCTCACTTTCTCTTGTTCGCACCTTTATTGCAGTATTCATTTCTCCCTCTCTCTCTCTCTCTCTCTGTTAATTTAATGCTTGTGCTAGACGTCGTTTCCTCTATATTTCTCTACCTCGCCTTACAATGTCCTTCCTTTATTCACCCTATTTAACTTTCTCTCTCTCTCTCTTACTCTCTAACTTTCCCTCTCTTTTTTTAAAGGTGAGTCCGCACGACTTGACGTTAAGGATTTCCTCTTTTTCTTTGCGTTTGGTTGCAATTCCCATACATCTATCCTATCAGATATTGGCAAAAGTCTTCTGAGAAAATAAAAATGTGCCGAACGGAATGATGGACCGCACTTCAGCACGTTCGCTGACAAAAATTTGGGCATTCCCACTGCAGTCAGTTCTACGTTACCAGCACGACCCGGATTTTTATTCGGCCAAGGATTGTCCCTCCAGCAGTATTCCCCTTACATGTATGGAGAATGTTTATGTTGCTACAGCAACAACAAAAATTTAGAATAAATTATTTATAATTTGTCTGATCAAGAACGGCAAATCCGCCTAAGCAGCGCTTGTGCTTGACATCGTGTCATCTAGTATTTCTTTCACTCGCTCCTCTCTAACGTCCCACTCTTTCTTCTATTTCCTTTTTCACTTTTTCTCCCAATTTATCTCTCCCTCTCTCTCTCCCCTCCTCTCTTTCCCTATCTATCTTTCTCTCTATCTCCCTCTCTTTCTCCCTCTCTCTCTCCCCCTCTCTTTCTCTATCTATCTTTCTCTCTATTTCCCTCTTTCTCTTAAAATGTTCCCTATGTTTCATGTCCCTGCTCTACTATCTCTCTCTCTCTCCCTCTCTCTCTCACATGCCAATTTCCCTATGTTTGACACCATTTTGCCTTAGTTTCGTCTTTCTCGCGCGTTCTCTCTCTAATCCCTCTTATACCGCTTTTTGTTTTGCATCTGACTCTTCTACATTTATTTACACCTACGTCATATATGAATGTATAATACATAGAATTTTGTTGTATTTTACTCGTCATAGATTTAATTATTCTATTTATGTATATGTTTATGTGTATGTATGTATGAATATCTCCCATTTTGCATGTTCACTAAATTTTGTTACTTATTTGTGTATTGGTTGATTGATCAAGGAGGCTGGTTTCAATAATATCATTCGTTTAAATTTAATCATTCTTCTTTAATTTTTGTATTTGTCGCTTTCTCTGTTTCTTCAAAAACGAACTTACATTTTAATTTTTGCGTTAATTGTTTGATGTTCGCCAATTATTCCACGGTAATTTTTAACCAACTGTCAAAATCAGCTGCTGCGCAACTTGGTGTGTAAAAATCAGCTGTTTTGCTTTCCGCTTGTGTCTCCAGTTTTTGTGATCGGCAGGCTGTCAAAATCAGCTATTGAATTTTGTTGGTTTGGAAATTGTCAACATCAGCTGTTTGGTTGTCCTTTTTACAGACATTTTCTTAATGAGCTGTTACTGAAAGAGTGTCACACTCAATTTTCCATTTTTTATCTTTATATTGCAATTTTTTTACTTTTTATTTCTTACGAAGGTACAACATTTAGGTATTTTACTACTTCTGCTTCTTATTGATTCCCTTTTATAACAATATTTCCACTAATTTATCTATTTTCTTCGTTTTGTTCTATTTTCTTTCTGCACTCTTTTATTTCTTTGCCTACACATTTACTTACCCTACATACATATCTATATCTATTCAACATTTATTTAAACTCTTTTTAGCTGCAAAATAACTATACATATATTCTCTCTATTGCTAAAATGATATGATTGTGATGTGAAAAAGTTGCAACTAAAGTTTCTATAAAGCATCTGTATACAAGTACACCTGCACTCTACTACTCTGTGAATATATTTTTTAAGTACACGTTTCCTACTTTGTCTTCATTTTGTAAAAAAGAAAATGATTTGACAAATTTTTTTAAATTAAACTACATATCCTATCATCGCAGTGAAAGTTTGCATTGCTTTCGCATTATAGTAAGCTTTGGTGCGCTCTTGAATGGAGAAGGGCAAATTTGGATTTTATATTTAGAAATTTTTAAATCGTATTAACTTATCAGCTCATAGAATTTAGAAAGCTTATATGCGAAAGCATGAAAGCTTAGCTTATTAAACACAATAAAGTTCACTAACATTTGAAAGCTTTACCAGGTTAACAAATTATGAGCTTATTTAACGTCCTTACGAGCATTGGTTTCACGCGTTCTGGGGAAGCCAAAACTAATTTCAGTTTTTTATTTATTAACTGCCTTTATGTTCAGAACTTATGTGGCAGTTTTTCCCAATATTAAGCTAATGAATTTTGTAAATGTATATCAATGGCAGGAGAATGGTCTCTTTTTGGTTAAAGCTGAAATTTCTCTATTTATACTGCTGTTTCGGAGCTATCTATTATTTTATATTTGGAAATTCTGCAATTCAAAATTTAATGGTGAAAGTTAGAGTTTGAGCTTTCACTGGTGATTTTGAATCGCACTTACCCTTTACTACATTTTCAGAGTGAGCTTGAAACTCTCATCTAACTAAAGTTTATAAATAAAATAAAAAAAAGCTTTCAGTAGGTGGTAGAATCTTTTTGTTAAAGTTAGCCACCGGCAATTCTTTGAAAGCTTTGCAAGTTTTTGAAGCTTTCAAGCCTTCTAAGCTTTGCTTCTTTGCTGAATGAAAATTTACTACAAGGACCGACGTTTATTCATATTTCACATCAATTTTATGTATCGAAATCCTACTTTTTAAGATGCTGAGGGCAAAAACAAATAATTATTTGCAGATGAAATATATGCCTTAAGGGGTATTCTAGTCTAGAAATTTGAAAAAATCGAAAATTTTTTTTATTCAAAATTCGATAGTCTAGGTATTCAAAAATATCTCCCTAAAAGGATTTTGCAAAATTCGAATTATTTTCGAAATTACAACTATTTTAGTGACGCGACAGCTAGACTGGTTTGAGCGGACGGCGAAATTCAAACGCGTTTTTCTCAAAACTCCTTTTGCTGAGGTGGTTGACACGATATCTGAAGTTCTATCTGACCGATCCCTTTGAAATTTGGTGAGAATCTTTTTCATACATCTCTTTATCACTGGAGCATTGGATTTTGAAAAATTTTAATTTGAAGTATTTTTAAAAAATTCGTAAAGGTCAAAAAACAGGGGTAAAAAAAATTTTTTTTTTTCAAGTAGGCGCCATTTTGTGAATTTTTTTTTTTTTTTTCGGCCGCGGCTCAAGATGTAGCGACATCTTTACTAATTAAGAATTTTCTTTGTTTGTTCGCTTTAGATCACTACAAGGGTTGGAATCATGTCAACCAGGGAGCACTGTTTGACTAGCAACCCCTACTTCACCGACCTGTCACTGGATGAATTTTTGACTTTTTTTTTTTTTTTAATTTTTTTTATATACCTTAAACATCAATAAATATTATATAAAAAAATGGATAGTAAAAATGTTTTTAATTTTTCTTTTATCCTAGTTTGAAAAATACCCAAAAAGTAGGGCTCTAGACCAGAATACCCCCTTAAAGTCATACTACTTCGATATAGTTATAATGATTTTAACTGCAGAAATTACAAACAAGCTCATTCCCTTTAACAGATTGAAGAGGAAATCAACAATAGATGTCATGTGCTAAAAAGCAAAAATTTGGAATGATTGCACCACTGGGTGCTTTCCATGCATGTCTCGTAGAGTATCTTAGTTTTAAATATAAATATTATTAATTCTTATTAAACAGATCGCAATAAATAAATGGAAAATAAAAATAAAATATTAGCATACAATGATTTACAGTGTTAATTGGGTAAAGCAAACTTCTTTGAAATGAAAAATTTTACATTAAGTACTATTTAGTATATCGCTTGAAAAATTTCTTAAACGAAAAACCTTCCACAGATGTGAAGAAGAGACTTTGAGTATGGTTAGTATCTACGTAAATTTGTGTATATCAACATTTCTCTTCCAAAACCACTACTAAAATTTTCGCCTATATTGAAAACCGTCAAAATTCTCCCATCGAAAGGTTTAAAAAGTAGAGTGTTCATTCAAACTCCTCTAAAAACCGTTTTATGAATGGATCAACCAAAACTTTCAATTTTCATATTTTTAATCTTAACATAAGAAATTTAAATAAGAGGTCGATAGCCTCTGTTTGCTAATTGTCTTAACTGTATAATATAATCGTAAATCAAGTAAATAAATAAATGAAATAAATAAATAAAAATAAAAAATATAAAAAATACTATAGTCATAACGCATATTTTTTTAATTTCTAAGTAAATAAATAAATTTTTACATAAATAAATAAATTAAAAAAAAAGTACTATAGCCATAACGCATATTTTTTAAATTTCTTCAATTTGGTTTAATAGATTTTTTGTCGATACATATAACCAAATTACAAACTACTCGTCTATGCCCACCAACTTTGTTATGTCGCGCATTCCCTGTACCAGTTTTTCTATGAAAAACCTATATTTCACAAACAGAAATCATTGCCTTAAAGCTTACATTTTCGTTTAGCATATTTTTTTATCATAATCATTTTTAAATAATTAATAAATTTAATTTAATTTAAATTAGCATAATTTATTTTTATTTCATTTGATTTTATTTTATTTCATTATTCTTAATTTCATTTTATTGCATTTTATTTGATATTATTTTTTTATTCCCTTTACATTTATTTAACTTAATTTCATTTTATTATATTTTATTTTGTTTTATTTAATTATTAAATGAAAATTGCTTTTTATGTTGTAATTGGGCAACGCTTCTCATAAATGTGTACGAATCGTTAATAAAAACGCCATAACAAAAAAAAAACTTTTAATGTAATTTCAAACAATTAACAAAATAATTTTTTTTTCTCATACTGCATTTAAATTTATTCTGTTAAATTAATTTTTTTTTTACATTTGGTTTTTTATTTTATTTATTTCATTTTATTTTATTGAAAACAAAATAAAAACTTGTAATGTAGTTTCATTTTATTTTGTTTCGTTTTATTTTCTCATACTGTATTTTATTTTAATGTGTTTAATTAAATTTTGTATCAGATCAGTCCATAGGTTCGTGCGTATTTTACTCATAATTTCACTTTTGTACGATTTTTGCATACAAAAAATTATTCGCGGAATATAACGGAACTATTTGTATTTTCTTTGATATATTGTGCATTCAGTAAGTGATTTTAATCGCGGATAGAAGCACGTGTTGTTAAAAAATAAAATGCAGTCTTCGAACGCGTATAAGAGGCATATTTTGTTTTTTTTGTATAAAAGTGGAAAAAATCAACAACTGGTGCTACAGAAATAAACACTGTTCACGGAGAGGATACCGCGAGTGTATGGACTGCGCAAAAGTGGTTTTCAAAATTCCGAAGTGGTAACTGCGATGTGGAGAATGCTCCACGCGCTGGTCGTCCTGAAGTCTTTAACTCCGGCGCCTTGCTCGAACTCGTGGAAGCTGAGCCAAATTGGACAGTCGATATGATAGCTCAGAGGTTAAATTCATCGCATGGAACAGTTCACAGGCACCTGGTTCAGTTGGGAAAGATCTCAAAGCTGGACCGTATCGTCACTGGTGATGAAAAATGGGTCCTTTACAATAATCCTGTTCACAAACGCCAATGGTTAGATAAAGATGAATCACCAAAACCGACTCCTAGAGATGGCCTTCACCCCAAGACGATTATCCTGTCTATTTGGTGGGATATGGCCGATATTGTTTATTATGAACTTCTGCAACCAAACCAGACGATAACTGCTGATTATTATTCCCATCAGCTCTCAAACCTGAATGAGGCACTTAAAAAAAATCGACCGTCTTTAGTGAATAGACGCAAATTTTGTTTCACCCCGACAACGCAAGACCTCATACCGCAAGGCAAATATTAGGCAAGCTGAACGAGCTCAGATAGGAGCTAATGCCGCATCCACCATACTCTCCGCATATTGCACCTTGTGATTATCACCTTACCCGTGGACTTCAATCCCATATGAGTAACAAGAACTACTCCTCAAACGAAGCTATAAAAAGGGATATCGAAGCGTATTTTGGTTCCAAGGACAAAAAATTGTTTGAGCAGGGAATTAAAAATTTGCCTAAACCTTGGGAAGACATTGTAAATAATGAAGGAAATTATATTATGGATTAATAAATACTTTAAACATCTTTTTTAATAATTTTAAATCCACGTTTAAAAAACACACGAACTTATGGGCTGACCTGATATTACATTTGGTTTTCTTTATTTTATTTATTTTTCATTATTTTATTTTAGTTATTTTTATTTCTTTCAAAAAACAAAAAAAGCCAAAGAAAAGCTTTAATGTTTTATTTCCCCATACTGTATTTTATTTTATTCTATTTAACTAAATTTTTTATAACATATGGTTTTCCTTATTTTATTTATTTTCTAGGTATTATTTTATTAAACAAAAACCAATAAAGACACACAAAGCAAAATTTTGAGTAATTTCATTTTATTTTGTTTCGTTTTATTTTCTCATACTGTGTTTAATTTCCTTCTGTTTAATTAAATTTTTTATTACATTTTGTTTTCTTTATTTTATTTATTTTTTATTATTTTATTTTAGTTACTTTTATTTTATTATTTTAACCTTATTTTGTTTGTTATGCTTTGATCTTATTGTATTTTATTTTTCTTCACCTTATTTTATCCTATTTCATTTTGCTTTTTCCGTTTTTATTTTATTTTGCCCTATTTTACTTTATCTTATTATTTTTTTTTTCATTTAACTTTATTTTTGTCTTATTTTACTTTATTATATTTTAATTAAATTATTTGTTTACCTACTTTTCATTTTTAGTTACTTTTTTCATTTTACTTTATTTTATTTCATTTCCTTTAGTTTTAATTTTTTAATTTTTATTTTATTTTGCCTTATTTTATTTTATTTTATTTTATTTTATTTTATTTTATTTTATTTTAATTAAATTATTATTTTTACTTATTTTTCATTTTTTTTTAATTTTTTTTTTCATTTAATTATTTTTATTTGAGTTTGATTCATTTTGCTTTATTTTACTTTAATTTAATTTTAGTTTCATTAGATATTATTTTATTCCATTTTATTTAAACTTTTATTAAATTGAATTCAGTTTATTTTATTTATTTTTTTTATTATTTCGCTTTTTGTTTAGGTTTTTTTAAGTTTTAGTTTATCTTACTTTTATTATTTCACTTTATTTTCCTCATTCTATTTTATAATTATTTTTTACCTTATTTTATTTTAATTTTGGTCTTTGCTTTTTTCATTTTGCTTTTGGTCTTATTTTATTTCAGTTAATTTTATTTTATTTTAATTTATTTCATTTCAGTTTTTTATTTTTATTTTAGTTTATTCCATTTTGCTAATTTATTTTTAATTTCTTCCTCTTTTTTGCTATTCGTAATAATTTTTTTTTTACAAACTTTTTTTTATTTAAATTTTGAACTATATTTGAAAATAATTCGTGGTCTCTAGCTGCTTCCAAGAGGGGACCCACATGTTGTGTACCGGCCCACTGCCTTTTTTTATTTAAATTTTTTATTGAACTATATTTGAAAATAATTCGTGGTCTCTAGCTGCTTCCAAGAGGGGACCCACATGTTGTGTACCGGCCCACTGCCTTATGTTCCTCAACCAAGAAAAGTGCTAACGCCCGATGCCTCTTCCTTCTTCAATTTTTAATTTAATCTATACTTTTTTACTTCATTTTACTTCATTTAATTTCTTATTTTATGTTATTTAATTTAATTTCTTCCATTTTCGTTTCTCTATTATTATATTTCTTTTCATTACAATTTTGTGACGTTTTATTTTATTTTGTTTCATTTTGCTGTTTTTAATTTAATTTTATTTTATTTTGATTTAATTTAATATTAGTTTTTAGGTTTTTAGTTTTTATTAGTTAATGTTTTTAATTTATTTTGTTTCATTTTGCTTTATCTTATTTTATTTTATTGACTAATTTAATTTAATTGAAAATATATATGTAAATACCCTTATAAGAATAAATATTTTAAACAGAAATATTTTCCTTAAGAATACGAGCTGCTTAATTCTTCTTATAATTCCTGAGCACTATCGCAACTAAAAAAAACCCTTGAGAGATACTTGTAAAAATATTTTAACTACAACTTATTTTTTATAAATTAAGCTAATAAATGTAATGCAAATTTTTACAACAAATACGCGCTATGAAATAATCGTTTATATAAATTAAATATTTCCTACGATAATTCGTAGCATTAGCTATACTTGTTCACTACTACTTGCCCTTACATTTCATAGTTTGCTATAATTTTCATATGTTTTTTGCAAAATTTCTAGCTTCAAACCTCCTTGAAATTTTTTCCATATTTGTGTACTTGCATAAAATTTCATCAGTGCCAGCTGGGCTCACGTTAGCATATACATATACATATATACGAGTATGTTGATATATAGCTGTATGTAGGTATGTATGTATGTGAGATGTTTATGTACTTATGTGCTTGTATATAACATTAACTGCTGCTACACTACTTTGTTGTATTTAAAAATATATATTTTTTAACATTTAGTATTTGTAGTTTGGTGCGCACAAAAATGTTTCTCATTAAACTGGCATTCAAATTTTCCAATAATTTGTTTATGCTAAATATTCGCTGTAAATAAATGTAAAAATAATTTATGTAAATTTTTATCGATTTTCTATAAATCGCAATAAACTTAGCAAGGCAACTAAAAATATAAAATTCTTTGCTTTAGCAGGCCATTTTCCAAGATATGTGTGCAGTAGTATTTTGCTTAACCACTCTCCGTTTACGGTTTCGTTTTCCCTTACATTCCTACGTATATAAGTTTTTTCATATTTTTTAACATTTTATTCGTTACAAATTCTTCACTGAGCTGATTTGCTTTGCTATCGTGTCGCTGCACATTCAAGTTGATTGTTTTTCATTACCATGTATGCGTTCTTTTGGTTAGTACATTTTTAATTTCGTTTTGTGTTTTTGCTTTTTCAATTTCTTTTGCTTTCATTTAATTTTGTTTTTTTTACATTTTACTTACACATTTTATTTTTCATATTTTTTTATTTTTACTCATTTTATATCTAAATTTTTTGGTATGTCATATTTTTAATATTTTTGAACAGTTCATGAAAGTTTTAATCGAAAAAACACATCTAGAATTATTTTGGTAATTTTGAATTAAATATAAAATTCACTAGTAAATATAACTACTTTTTTTGTTGCGATTTCGCTTACTGCTCAATTAACTATCAATGTAACAAAACAAACTGGCATAGAGGATAGTTGTTGTACATATATGTATGAGTCATAGTAGAGGTCAACGCTGTGAGGTGTAAATTATTTTGTTAGCAGATGTTTTTATTTAGTTGCACTGGTTCACACCAAAAATTGGCACCAGCTGCCACTCTCCAATTCCCATGTAAAATCCTTCGCTTATTCCGCAAATGGAGTTAATTTTTTTTTTTGTGTACAACTTTTCAAGATATTTGCATTGAAATTGTTGCAATATATGCATAACTTTCAGAAAAACTATTTTTTTGCAAATTTTTTTGTGGCAAAATTAAAGCTTTAACAGAGAGCTTTGGCAGTTTTCCCTTATTAAACTTAAGATAGCACTGGGCTGGGTTGAGCCTATTTGCCTTTGTTCTGGCCGATATGTCTCAACCTTCTTCGCGCTATGGTGTCACATTCAGGGAGAATATCCGTGAGCATTCTCAGTTTGTCCTTGGGAAGTGTGATGAGTTTCCTAAACCTCTTTTGATTCTACCCGCCCAGTGAAGCCTTTGCTTGGAGTTCGCCCCAAACAATCCGCCCCAACAAATTAGATACGGATAACGACTAGTACTCAAAAGGTTGATAATTGATCTTTCGACCATCTCACACTAATTATTCCGTTCTTACTCTCCCTAAGTCATCAGTAACGATTATGGCAATGTAAGGGTAATGGTAAAGATATTAATAGTTGCAATGATAGTGGTAATTGTATTGGAATGGTAATGGTAATGATATTCGTAATGGTAATATATAGGTCGTGGTCGTGGTAAAGATAAAAGTAATGGTAGGGGTAATTTTAATGGTAACGATACTAGTAATGGTAATATATGTATCGGTCGTGGTCGTGGAAAAGATAGAAGTACTTGAAATAGTGTAGGCGATCATAATGGTAAGGGTAATAGTAATGGTAAAGGTAACGGTATTGGTAATGGTAATGATAATGGCAATGGTAATGATATTGGTAATGGTAATATATAAGACGATTTCGTGGTAAAGATAAAAGTAATGTAAGGGTAATATTAATGGTAATGGTATTGGCAATGGTAATGGTAATTATATTGGTAATGGTAATATATAGGTCGTTGTCCAGGTAATAATGAAAGTACTTGAAATGGTATGGGCGATTGTAATGGCAAGGGAATAATAATGGTAAAAGTAATGGAACGGTTATGGTATCGTTAATGGTAATGATAATGGTATTGCCAATGGTAATGATATTGGTAATGGTAATATATAGATTTTGGTAAAGATAAAAGCACTTAAAGTGGTATAGGCGATCGTAATGGTAAGGGTAATAGTAATGGTAATGGTATTGGAAAGGTAATGGCAATTGTAACAATACTGGTATGTTGCATAGATGCAACTGAGATGACAACATCCGATCAGGCGTCACTTGGAGTGTTTGAGAGAAAGATTCTACGGATGATTTCTGGACCTTTGCGCATTGGCGACAGCGAGTATCGCAGGCAATGAAACAATGAGCTGTATGAGCTTTACAACGACATAGACTTAGCGCAGTGAATAAAAATTTAGCAGCTTTGTTGGAAAAAGAAACGACTGGCGCGCTTTGTTAAAGTCGGCCAGAATCGCGTAAATGGTTATTGCGCCGATCATGAAGAAGAAAAAGATGGCGAAACTCAAATGTATGGCTTGAAAAACTTCATAGAAGTGTATCCCTCTTCCAACTTTTCCATCCATTTTCCAGCTTTCGCTAATAGCCAGTTGTAAGTCTTACCTTCCGCCCAACTGAAAATAAAAGATCGACTCGCAGCCGTGAAATACGGGAAATGATCCCAATGACTGGGAGAAATTCAATGTCCCTGGCTATTTTTTAGTACTTCTCTCAGAGCTAAGACAATAGCCGGTATTTGATGCTTAATCGGAGCCCCGGTGGCAAAGTCTATAGTATAAACTTTCAGCGCTTCGACGTACTCCTGAGAGCTTAACTAATTCCAAAGGGGGCAGCAGCGTGCATTTCGCATCCTCCCTAACTCTCGCGCTCTACTATAACTCCGTTTTCTTATTAATAACACGTTTAGATTTAGTAACAATATTTTCCTATCAATATACATATTTAAACTATACAAATAGATTTCATCAAAACTGTTCTAACATAATTACATGCATACGTAAATGCAAAATCATCAAAAACTTTTTACCTCACAAACCCTTCACTAATTTCCCAAATACGTCCACACTCCAACCGTGGTGATTATTTCCTTGATTTTCTCGTTAAATTTATTGCGCGAATGGATTGTGTGGCTGGGCACCAGGTATATCAAGATTACCGCCCGAGGTCTGATAGGTGCCGTAGCTGTTGCCAGTGCCACCATTTGGATTCATCTCGTTCAGACGCGCATTGGAAAGTGCGCGTGGTATCGGATTACTGGGCACACCATGTGGCGCCAGATGTGAGGTCTCTTCCGCCACCTGTAAATATATAATATTAATACTTCAATATACTTAGTACCTTTCTTGGCAGTATCCAAAAGCTTACCTGACGTGGATCCTCCGTTGGTGGCAGTTCCGAGATGAAGCCCTGATCTTTGCGATAGAAGTTCACAAAGATGAAAATACCCAAGACCACGAGGCAAACCAAGCCATAGCCGCGGAATGTTTTCGTAGTACCGTAGTATGTGACAAACATACCGCCAATGATCGCACCACAACCGCGTCCCAGTCCGTGGTGTATGCCTTGTAAGACGCCCTGTGCTGAGGCTCTGAGATGTTTGGGTGTACTGTGCGCAATATATGAACATGAGGCGGCCCATACGGCGGCATGCGTGATGCCCTGCATCAGTTCGAATGGCAATACCATCCATGGGTTGGTCGTGTATGAAATATATAAGAAGCGTAGCACATTGCCCATCAATCCCAGGCACAACACTTTAATATGACCGATTTGCGTGATGAAACGGAAGCTGTAGAAGTAAGCAAAGATCTCGGATACGTGATTGATCACCGAAGCAACACCGAAGAGCGTTGGTGTGCCACCGTAATCTTGCAGATGCCAGAAAAGGAAGGTGAAAATCAAGCCAATGCCAAAGCCCATGAACCAGGCCACGAATAGGAAGGAAATGGTTTTAATATCCTTAAAATGTGTCAACACAGTCAGCCACTCGGGCATTTCCTTAGTGGTTTGAGCAAATATTTTCGACTGAGCACCAACAGCAGCCTGTGGTGCCTTACCCACCACTGCCGAACCACTACCAACCGCCAACGATGGCAGATTCAGCTGCGCGGCCAGCTCGGCCATAGACTCATCTTCTGCTTGTTTATTGGCCGCAATATCTGGATTCTCAGCGGGCTGTTGCTCCATATCGATTGGATCATATTTAAATGTAATCTTTGCCGCCGAAGCGATGGCACAAGACATCAGCACCGAGAAGATGGCAAAGCAGATATTATAATTTTTTTCCATATGTCCAGCACCACAAGGGTGATGCGAGAAGCGTGTAGAATGATCGAGCACTATACCGACAACAAACATGGAAATACCCCAGCCGAGTGAGCCGAACATGCGTTGATGGCCATATTTATCCGCGTCGTCACCTAGCAAAGTTATGACCGCTGAATCGGCAAGTGTAATGGCAGGAGCGCTAAAGAACTCGCCTATCAAAATGACAAGCAAAAGCAGAAAGAAGGCTTTTTGGATGTCCTGTTTGGAGAAATAAAGAAATAATTTCATAACAAAAATGCGGTCATCGCAGTACTCACCGGTGTGCGGTAGACCATGGAGGAGAAGATCGGGCTGACATAGTCCTGATGTTGTTTGTGATCGTAGTTACTAACAAAATTGATGTGGATGGGTGAGATGCCGGCGTCGATGCGGGGGATCAAAGAACGCTTGCGTCTTAAACGAGAAGGAAAAATAAAATAAATGGTAATAGCAAACACTACAACATGGGCTCTTCAAAAGAACATAAATCCACAGTGTAACGTACTTCAACAAGCTTCTTCCGCCTGAACTCACCTAATATGCGAGTCCTCCTCCATTTTAATAGCGGGCATCGCGTCAGCACCACGCAAAACTGCGGGCGTATCGAAACTCTCGGTGCTTTCTTTATTCATATCGGCCATATCATAAGCGGAGAGGTCACGTTTGGTGCGCGTTAAAGTCAAAACGAAATCGGTTTCATTCTTACGTTCGATGCAATTTACAGCTTCTGGTTTGATGAAACTCAAGGGAATGGTAAACAGCACCCAGCAAGCGAGTGAGGCCAAAAGCAATTTCTTGCCCTGACGACAACTGTAAAAGAAAAAAAAAATAAAGCAAAGGATAAGGGAGAATGAGAAAGCCCCTCTTACTCTAAGTACTTACCGATCAGCGTACGAGCCCCAGAAGGGCGCCGATAAGAACTCCACAAATGGACGCATACCAATCAATATGCCACATTGGCCCGGATTCATGCCCATCTGTTTAAAGTATACGCCCATCAGCGGGAAGAGCGAACCAAAAGCTGCGAAGAAGAAGAAATAGAAAGCCTTCACCGGTATGAGTTCGTGTTCAGTGGGACCGAAAAGCATTTCGATAATATCGGCATGACCGCGTATTTTGTGCGTTGATTCCTTAGCCTCGGGATAGCTGCACAAAGGAAAGTATGATTAAATATATTTATTAAGAATCTCTTTAGCTGCTCAAAATGCACTCACAGCGTTGGATCCACTTCACCAGTGGCTTCCACATCAACACGCGGACGTGCTGCCATGCCATACGGTTGCTGTGGTACTGCACCTAAACCAGCATTCGGCATGGCTTGGCCACCATAGCCACCACTTTGATCATAACCGCCACCGCTTTGGTCATAACCTCCACCTGTTTGTTCGTAACCGCCCATCTGTTGGCCATAACCGCCGCCGCCGCCGTAGCTGGGTTGCTGTTCATAGCCACCGCCTCCACCACCACCAGCGAATGGATTGGGCGTGCCACCATACTGAGCCATGCCTATGTAACTTTTATTTGGATCCCCACTATCTGTTGTAGACAGTTGCAATTTTTGGTATGCAAACTCGAATTTCTAACGTAACAATAGCGCTATTGTCTTTGTGTTTTTTTTCTTGTTTTTGTTTTAAATATGGTTCGTTGTTCTTGTGTTTTTGTCTGCGTATTCTTTCGTTCGGTTCTTTTATTTTGTCGCCTCCTAGTCCTTACACAGTTCTCGTTCGTTGGCCTCACTTAATCTCGCCTGCTAATGATGCTTACGGCTCGTTAACTTTCTTTCCTCTTACTCCCTTCTATTTTTTAATTAAACCTTTTGAATTTTCGTTTAAGCGTTAGCGTTGCACTATCATTGTTCATGTCTTTTTTCATTAATAATCATTCATGAACTCATTGCTCCTACGAGTAATATTCTGCTTTGTTTTCTGAAAAGGAGGGAATATAAAAAGGAAAATTAAACTTGATTTGAAAAATGCCATCGAAGAGCAGATGCAATGCGCTGGTGAATAAAAATTTTGAGCAGACTTGGGAAAATATTGATGGTATTTTTTATTATTCCCTATATTTTGATATATTGAAAGATGATGAGGATTATAAAATTGCTTAAATATTCTGCTGCAATATTTGATTTAAAACCTCAGAAGTAGTGGAAGTGAGGAAGCATAAAATTATTGTTAGTGTCACTAAGAAATTCTGAACGGCTTGCGGCAGCTATTTAAATTTGAATTAGAAATTTTGTAGCAATTTTAAATGTAGTTGTCTCTTAAGTATTAAATGCAACTTTTTTGAATCTTCAGCTTACAGGTGAAAGTAATAAAAGTAAACCACATTCTTCAATTGCCCAATTGGAGTCTTGAAGTCAACTTTAATTGACCCCAACTGCAGCCATCGGATGTGGAGAGCTCAGTAGATAGTCGATTAGCGCGCAACAACGTTTACTATCTAACCTAAGAAATCAAGCTTTATACGCTCTAAATTGCCTCAGTGGCTCATTCTCAATAAAAAAATATTTTTTGTAATTTTTTTTTAAAAGTGAGTATCCTAATGATTAGGTTCGCCACATATTGATAAGTAGGCAAACATATTTTGTTTTTTTACAGATTAATTTTATTTACATTTTTTAAATATTTCATTCCACTTTACTCCATTTTATATATTTCACAGAGAAATCTTTAAATTGCTGTCTGAGTAGTATCAACTGTTTTTGGCACTTAAAGACGACCTGTTACCCATAGTATTGGAGGGAAGGAAATTTGATGTCAGAGTGTGCGCATGGAGCAAACCAGAATGCATTCAGGGAGGTTTAAAATAAGGCCTACAGCCGGATGGTACTTAAACGATAATAGTACATAAGTATCACTATGCTATGGGGGAAATGGCAACTGTTTTCCAAACGGCAGTTTTTGCCATCCTGAAAGTAGCCGAATGGATAATCGAGAGGAGATGGAGCGGGAAACAGATTGGAGTTTTCAGTAACAGTCAGGCTGCACTGAAGGCCCTGGGGAACGCCAAGCAAACCTCAAAGATTGTTCAAGAATGTAAGAAGAAGCTTAATTTTGTCACAAGACAGAACAGGTTTGTACTTATAAGGGTTCCAGGACACACCAGTGTTCAAGGAAACGAAATTGCCGATGAATTGGCCAACCGTGAATCAGCGGTTCCCCCACAAGGGCCAGAGCCAATAATCATAATCAGTTTTGCAGGAATCACGAAGTGGATGAGCGATTATATATGCAAATTACATAAAGAGCGATGGTCCGGTCTAGAACCCTGCAGAACTGCAAAGCGTTTTGTGACAAGTCCGAACAGAAAACTGTCAAACTTTCTACTAAAACTTGGAAAGAAAGACGTTCGGTTGATAGTCGGTATTATTACAGAACACAACCTATGGGGTCAGCATATGACCACCATTGGAATCATTGAGGACCCAATGGGCCTGTCTTGCTTGAAGGAGGCGGATAGCACTGAGCACATTCTATGTGAGTGTCCTGCCTTTGCTAGAGCAAGGCTACGAGTTTTGGGTTTCGATGTCATGAGAATGAGTACTATTCGTTCTCTAAAACTGGAGGATATTTACAGATTTGCCAAAGAATCTGGAAAATTCTCACAGGACTAACTATCTCTATCTCTGTCTCTATTCTATCTCTTTCTCTGATACTTTTCTCCTTCTCCCTCTTTCCAGAGCTCTAAACACAATAGGCTTTTTTGCCTGAGAGTTTTAGGAGTCAGGAACTACCACCCAAGCCAACTGATTATTTTTCTGTTTCTAATCTGTGATTAACATTCCAACCAAAATTGTATTATCACTGCCTGACATTTGCGTAAATCTACCTCTGCACGTATTTTCAATTTTTTACAGTTTTAAAAATGGGTTATGAGTTTGCAACAACGAGTTTGTAATAAATTTTGTATTAGAAATGGATTCAGTGGTGCGAAAACCTTAGAAATTATGGAAAACTCTTTCAATAACGATATTCTCACGAAAACAGACTTATACGAGTGTCTTGCCACGCTCCACAAGAGATCGGAAGTCCATCGCGGATGACAGACGTAGTGGCAGGCCGTCGACATCGAAAACTCATGAAAACATCAGTAAAGGAAAAGAAAAGTTAAGCAATAACCGCAAATTAACCATCAGTGAGCTAGCAAAGGCTTGGGCATTGTTTATGGATCCGTTAAGGACATTTTCGTTAATGATTTGGGCTTGCGCCGCATTGCTGCAAAGTTAGTTCCAAAGGTCACGAATTTCATGCAAAAAAGTGGGTCCTTTTGATATCGCCAAAGACATGATTTCCAAGGCTGCATCCGACCCAACGGTCATCAAACGCAACATTACTGGAGACATGACGTGGGTGTATTAGTGCGACACACAATCCAAACAACAGGCGAGTGCGTGGAGAGCTACGAATGAACAAACAACGACTATTTCAGTCAAAAAAGAAAGCGATACCCACGGTTTTTATGGATTACAACGAATTTTCGCCAGACACGGACTATATTTGGACGTTATGAGACGTGAAGCAACTCGCCAAAAAATAAACAAACAACTACTGGATTTTGCATCATAATAACTTCGCACAGTGTCATCATTATCCGTGAATTTTCGACCAAGAACAAAACAAATACCATCCAACCTGATAAGGCTCCAGCTCGATTTTTTTCTGTTTGATCGAACCAAAAACCACTACCAGCAACACGTTTTAGCAA
Organism: Anastrepha fraterculus; assembly: GCA_037575425.1. Taxonomy (NCBI): domain Eukaryota; kingdom Metazoa; phylum Arthropoda; class Insecta; order Diptera; family Tephritidae; genus Anastrepha; species Anastrepha fraterculus. The sequence goes on along the minus strand of JAYXIM010023014.1, from coordinate 24,009 downwards.
TCAAAGGCAAGTAATGGAAAAATCGAAGACAGTTCTGATGGCTATGCCGAAAATAACGTTCCAGAAATGTTTCGAGACCTAATCAAACGGGGTTATAAGTAAATTGCAATTGATGGTGAGTACTTTGAAGGCTTTAATATCACTTTTGACGAATAAGCATGTATTTTGAGTTTTCTGAGTATATTCCGGGAACTTTTTTATCAAGATGTTATTACATTCGTTTGAAAATCGATCATAGCATCTCCACGTATGTGTAACAGTATTTGTAAGCGGTTAGACGGATTTTCTCACTGGTTTGGATGTAACTTGAAAAATTATGGGAATTCCATTATGAAGCTTTCAGGGATTACTGAGCATAGTCTCAACTAGTAGTGAAAAAAAATCAGAAAAAAACTGAATATGGTGTTTTTCAAAAATGACAAACAAACAATTTTTTTCAAAATTTTTGAACAAAAAAATAAAAAATCAAATAAATCTCAAAATTATTACATTTACCAAAAAAAGTAGAAAAAAACCTTCGTGTTTTTCAAAAATGACAAACAAAAGATTTGTTTCAAAAATTTTCAACAAAAAACTAAAAAATTAATTAGAACTATCGCGAGCATAGATGTTGTTTTTGTTGTTGTTGAAGTGGTTGAGTATTTCCACTGAAATAATCCTAATTAGTGACCAGCACCGTTTTACTACCACCGTCCTCGTGTGATCATGCCTTCTTTTTTTTTTTTTGCTTCTAAGTCAGATCCATTTAGTGAGGTCCAAGTATAGCAGCAAATTCTTTATCTCGACGTCTGAGATCTCATTAATTTGCTGCAAGAAAGGCTTACCAAAGGAGCGGAGTCATGCCCTAGACTTTCCTTCGCTCCTTCCGCTTCACAGCTTCTGCAGATAGGATTGAAGGGTAGATTGAGTCTAGCTGCATGATCCTCTACTTTCCAATGGCCTGTAAGGTTTGCAGTGATGCATGAGATGTTTGGCCGAGAACATCCTAACAGATCATTGGTCCTTTGGGTTTTGTATGACGGCCATGTGTTTTTTGTTGTAGTACATGTAGCTAGTTATTTCCAACTTCTTTCGGCTAAAGCATGATAGTGTGAAGTAATGGATGCTTTTCAATGGGTTGAGTGGGATGGAGACTGCCACCTTCTCTGCTATTTCCAGTGTCGAACCTTTCCTTGCTAGTTCATCCAGTATCTCATTACCTCGCATGTTCCTGTCACCGGAAACCCATATCAGAGTAATTTCAAGCCAATGACTAAGCATTTCCAGCTCCTCTCTACACTGTAAGAGTAGTTTGAATGAAATGGAGTTGGAGTCCAAGGCCTTTATAAGGCTGCTTGACTGTCTGAGAAGATAGCTACTCTTGCACCAACTTCCTTGTAGAGATTTAGTGATTTGCATGCTTCTCTGATCGCTAACAGTTCTACCTGGAACACGCTGGCATAGTCAGGATGACGAATTGACAGAGATAGGTTGAGCGGCTTCGAATGGAAGCCAGCTCCCACACCACAGTTCATCTTAGAACCATCGGTATAGATTTCGATATCGTATCTTCCAATCACCTTCCCTTTGCTGAATTCGGTTCTCGGTGGAAAACTTACCGTAAAGCCTTTCATGAAGTTAAGGTCGGGGACTGTGTAGTCTGATCTGTGTTTGAGCAGCGAGGGTCCCTGTAGGAGGATCTCACTGTGACCGTACGACCTTGTTGTCCAGCTTCCTATGTCTCTGAGTCTCACCGCGCTGCAAGTAGCTATTGTTTTAATGTGTAAATCTAATGGTAGCATATGAATTAGTACATTGAGCGCTTCAGTAGGGCTGATGCTAAGCGCTCCTGTAGTTAAGATACACGCTGTTCTTTGTATCTTGTTCAGCTTAGTTTTGTTGTATTTCTTTTCTGTTGCAGGCCACCAAACTAGTACCGCATATGTTACAATAGTATTGGCCTTGCAATGGCTGTGTAGGACCAATTGGATAGTTTTGGTTGGAGATCCCATTTTTTACCCAACATTCTCTTACACGTGTAAAGTGCGAGCATAGATACAAAACAATAAAATAAATTTTGAAATAAAAAAATTTTAATTTTCCAAAAAAAAAACAAGTATTTTTTAATCTAAAAAATTATAAAAACAATAAAAACAGCCTAATATATTTCATCTTAAAAAAATGTATACCTAAATTTTCAACAAATCTCAATATTATTACATTTTTTTCCAAATTTGTCCATTTTTTTCCAAAAAATTTATTTGAACAGAATTTTTCTTTTTTTCTTAGCATACTTAAGTATACTGAAAAAAAAATTAATTTCCCAACCAATGTTTCAAAAAGAAACAAAGAAAAATTCAGTTCAAATAAATTCTTTCAATACAAATTTATGTCAGCTGAATTGGATTTTCTTCATCAAAAGTAATCGATGTCGAAACGCCTTCACGTTAGTTCTGCTGCGATTAAATTTTCTTCAACAAATCTGTTTTTTCTTTCAAATTGTCGTAAAACTTAATCAGCTTTGTTCAAAATTATGTTAAGTGAACACGACTCGGTAGTCTTCAGCGTTTTGACTTTTCGTTTGTCGGTCGTCCAGATACTTTTAATTGCCAAAAATACTCGCTCGACTGCCACGAATATCGCTGGTGGGGCAAAGCAGGAGTATATTCAGTGAGAGTTTCGAATTTTGTGTAGCGTGCACCAAAAAATATTTCAAGCACTGAACCTAAAATTTGTCTAATGACTTGCCTTCTCTGCTCCATTCCAACATTTTTTCTTCTTCGGTGGTCCAAAGAGGGTTATGGAGGTCAGGATTTGCTCAATGGGGGAGATTCCTCGCATGATCGAAGACACAAAGTGCCACCAAATAAATGGAAAAACGTTAAATCAGCTACTCTATTGTTACTATCTGTTCAATGTGTCTGGCCCTATACCTATAAAATCGGAATTTAATAAAATACAAAACTGAGTTTGTAAATTACTTTTATTTTCATACAGAATACTATTTATTTTTTGTATATGTGACCTGGTCTACGAAAAGGTACCTTACGTGCGAAAACAAGTTTTCGAGAAAACAGCAGTTAAAGTTTAAACTTAATATTTTTCAATCCGGTTTGGCTTATTTTCTTCAGCATAGATCACAATATCAATAAAATCACAGAAGCAGTGAAAAACATTTTTTTATATATAAATAAATAAGAAAAAGTTAATGCAAATCGCAGAAATCGTTTTAAAAAATAAGTTAGCTTTTGTACCGACATCCATGCCAAAAAAAACTTATAAGACCCGGTGACAAAATTTTTCGAAGTACTGAATACGATTCTGGTGTCAAATTTGAAAAATTTTAAATGGCATACCCACGATGGCGCTCCAAACATAGAAAAAATAATTTAAGTTTTCCAAATGGCAACAATAACTATAAATAAGTGACGCATGTTTGTAAAGGTTTTTAAATCCACTGACTACGAATATGATGTCAAATTGACAATTTTACAGTTGACAGCTGCGTTACGTCTCCTTATTCTACTTCGTGGATTTTCTGTTACTACGTTTATGTAATCATTTCTGTTAGTCTTTTGTTCACAAAATAGTGAAAAATGAGTGTTGACGAGGAGTTTAGTGCCGTTTACAGTAAATATTTTCCTAAAAACGATGAAGATGATGATGTTAGTTCGAATAGCGATGATGATGGTGAACTATATTTGACTCATTCAGAAGATGATATGGAAAAAGCTTTCGTTAAGATAGATTTATCTACTTTGGATGAAGAGGAACAGGAGCTGGTAACAAAATTTCTCCTAACAATTGTTGTACTAACAAATGCCAAACAATTGTACCACGAAAAATGATCGAGAGTACGCGAAACAACTGTTTAGAGTTATCAAAAAATGAGCTCGATTTATTAATACTAAGTCATACCGATGCCGCAATGATGTGTAATGAAGAATTAGAAAGTGTTTATTCCAATCTTGCCCAACGGAAGAAATATGGTCAAAGAAAGGATGTAAAAGTAAGGAGACATAAGATACCTGTTTGTCGTTAATTTTTCGATGCATTTTTTTAAATTTGTCCGCCATATTGGATCAGCTATTTTGATTTTTTTAAATCTCACAACAGATTCGTAATCAGCGACCTCCAAAACCCCCGAGTGAAAAGTTTCAAGCGGATCTGATGAATTTTGGAAAAATATGTCCGCCATATTGGATCCGCCATATTGAATTTCTCAAATCTGATATCGGATTCGTAATCAGCAACGCCAAAAACCCCCGTGTATTGAATCTTAAGAGGATCCGTTAAGTTTTAAAAAACATGTCCGACAAATTGGATATACCATTTTGATTTTAAATAATCTCACTTCATATTCATATTCAGCGACCTCGCAAACCCCCGAACAACAGTTTTTAAATATTTTAATTAACTTTTGATGTTGAAACAATGCCACAATTCGTGATAAAAATTTTGACAAATCCTTAAAAAACACCATTTATAAAGTTATGAATACATTTACCGTGTTATCTCTCGAAAAGGTGATCACAATTGGCCACCGACATATTGTGATTTAACACCGTGTGACTTTTGTTTTTGGAGCCACGTGAAAGAGAAGATCTACGCCAACAGCCCACGGTCGATTCAAGACCTCAAAGATGGTGTTTGTGAGGCTATCGAGGACATACGATGTGTGTTCAAAAAGTATCGCGAATTTTGAATTTTCGCAGGTTACGTATATTCGAATTTCGATTTTTTGTGGCGATATGCTGGTACTCATGTCTCTCACTCATGCCGACGAGTTCGGTCATTTGAATGTTCGGTTAATTGTTCACAGCTGCTTTGCTTGCACGTGTTTCGGCTCGTCCTCGATTTTTACTTATTAAAAAAGATGGTTCAAAGAACCTGTATCAAATTTTGTGTGAAAAACGGAATTAAGTGCGCGTATGCATTCCGAATGTTGACTGCATCATACGGAGAAGCTACTTTGGACCAAAGCAACGTTTATCGGTGGTACAAAAGTTCTCAGAAGACCGAGAAGATGTGAACGATGAAAAGCGTGCCGGATGCCCGAGCACTTCAACAACAGACGAAAAAATTGATGAAGTGAAGAAAATGGTATGAGCCAATCGTCGAATCACTGTTACAGAAGTTGCTGAGGACCTAAATATTCGGTTGGCTCGATCCATTTTATTTTTTTGTTTCAATGATTTGGTGCGAAATTCGTACCAAAACTGCTCAATTTCGACCAAACGCAGCATCGCATGAACATTGCTATTGAGATGTTGGACTTCGTCCGCGATGACCCACATTTGCTCCAGAGGGTCATAACTGGTGACGAATCGTGGTTTATTGTTATGACGTGGAAACCAAAGCTCAATCATGTCAATGGAAGACCGAAAAAAGCGCGTCAAGTTCAGTCGAATGTAAAAGTTTTGTTTACCGTTTTCTTCGATTGCAGGGGCGTTGTGCATCATGAGTTCTTACCACAGGGTAAAACGATCAATAGGGAATATTACCTGCAAGTTATGCGCAATTTGCGCGAAGCAATTACACAGAAACGCCCGGATTGGTGGAAGAACAAAAATTGGCTCTTGCTTCCCGTAAGCGTGGTCGTGGTGGTCATTTGCCTGATGTTATTTTCCACTATTAACGGCATACCTTCTTTTTCCTCTTTATAATGAAATAAACATTCGATCATTTCTATTAAAAAATAGCATTTTTCTTTTCTTTCTCTTATTGAGAACACGAAATTCCGTATAATTAGCTAAATTTTTTTTTATCTAAAAATTAGTTATTGTGGAAAACTCTTTACCGAGCTTCAAATTCATAAAATCACGCGGTTGAAGAAATTTCTAAAATTCACACATTTGTAGTCAGCGCCTTCTAAAGGGTGGTTGAATTTTAAGGGCCGATGTTGAATGTAAACCACACCTAAACGTCAAGCTTTTTTCTGGATTTCATTTCTGGATAACATTTTTCAATTTCAGACTAACTCAATTTGATCCATGGAAAGGTACACTATCGAGCAACGCGTTAAAGTTATTAGGCTTATTATGAAAACGGGCGTTCAAATCAAAATGCATATCGAAATCATCTTCAATGATGAGGCACATTTTCACCTCAGTCAATCGAATCGTCAATAAGCAGAACTGCCGCATTTGGGCGAATGATAATCCAAGAGTGATTGCCGGAAAACCAATGCACCCACAAAGAGTGACTGTTTGGTGCGGTTTATGGGCCGGCGGCATCATTTGGCCGTATTTTTTCCAAAATGAGGCCGGTCAGACAGGTACTGTGAATAGAATGCGATGTCAATTGGCCGCCACGATTATGTGATTTGACACCGTTGGACTTCTTTCTTTGAGGTTATTTGAAAGAAAAGGTGTACGTTGATAAGCCAGTAACAATTCAAGAGCTAAAGGATGAGATAATTCGGCACATTAACGGCAAAGAACCTTAATTATGCCTTAGCGTCATCGAAAATTTGGACCATCGGATGGAGGTGTGCCGCCGAGGCCGCGGTGGCCATTTGGCCAATACTTTGCTCTATACGTAATTCAGACATGCCAATATTATAACAATAAAGAGAAATTACAATAATTTCCTAAATAAATTGTATTTTGTTTAAAATCAATACCGGCCCTTGAAACTTAGCCACCCTTTATAAGTGAATTCAACTTGGCCTTCTTGTAAGTAATTCATTTACTTTTCCAATTTATTATATCCGAATTTCTTGTTTTTCTTCACTATCTGCATACTGCAGCATTTTCGAAGCACAACTTTTGCCAAAGTTAAAGTGATATTATTAGCAGCTTATGGAGCGGAGAGAAGAGAACCTTTACTGTAGCTTCCAGTAGTTGCTTTGAATTACTTTCACTCTAATTCATGAGATATAATTTATCGTATGGCACGACATTTATGATATTCAACCACATATTTATGCTGTATTTGACCATAAAATTTCTATGTTAAACATTTGCTTTTCGTTGAGCGCTACTTTGAGGTGAACACTTTCAAGTGAAAATATTTAAATAGCGCAATTTCGCTGCTCATGCTCCAGCAGCATTTTTCTAATTTCCTTCTACACTATTTCTCTTCGCACGAATTTCATATATTTATTTCAATGCTAACAAGCGTGTGCACTGAAAACACTATGACTTTGTTTATTTTTAGATGGAAAAGTATAACTCAGAATACCCTTTGCAAATGTCAACCAGCTGTCGTCTCTATATGGAGGTGAGTAGCTGCCATTTTATATTTTGCTTACCACTATATTCCGCTCTCTCCTATCGACCAACTATGCATATATGTATTTCTTTAAAGAGTAAGAGCGAATCTGTGTCACTGTGTGACGTTGGCAAACAAGCATGCGTTCGTTGATGTGGGCGCCTGTTGGTATGCTACAATGCTCACACCACATTTAGCGGAATTGAGTGTTTGCTTTTGTGCGAGTTATTGAATTTTGTTTGTGTTTGTATAAAAATAAAAAATAAAGAAAAATTTTATCAGCGTACACTTTGGAATGCTATATATTTTCAATTTGAATATTTATTATTTCACTCTGCGTTTCTTATGTCCATTAAAATTTGTATTCGTATAAAATTTTTATTTTCGTTATGCACAGCAAATAGCACAAAACGGCACTAAAAATTTGATAATTTTTCTTCCTTCATATTTTTTGTAAAACACTTGAAAAGCTCTCCTTGCTGACAGTAATTTGTGGTATTTCCACTTATCTACAATAAAAACCATTGATAAAGATGCGCAATATATGCCAAGAGCACGAGCAAGAAGAGGAAGAGAAGCAGCTAGTATATGATAATTGAAGGACTACGTATGATGGCTACAAGGCTAGAGACAATAAAAGACATACGCAATAAATTTGTGGTTAGTTACATGAGCAAAATACAAATTAATTTAATTCCATGTCTGTGTGCTTGTGCAAGTGGCAAGAAATGAGCAATAAATATTTCGAATTTAAAGGTTTTTAGATCCAACTTTGAGTGCTTAAGAAATTTTAAGTGCATTTGAATGGGTTATTTAGACAAGCTCTTCATTAAAGAGCTCACTCGGAGACTAGAAAACTGCGATGGAAAATAAAACAAGAATATTTTTTCGAAACAAGTTGAAGATGAGGCTAGAACAGCTACTAAGAGCGTATGCGCTATTAAAATAATCAGAGTCTTGTGTTCACTTAGGCAATACTAGGCAAACGAAGAATACGAAACCTACTAAGGATCTCAAACACGAGTATATCGCTTCTCAAGTGAGGGCTAATGCGGTCTGGACGATTAGCAATAAGGATGCCAGGTTTGGAGACTCACGTAAAAGTTTTTGTAGGAGTTTTTTTTAGATGAGGAAAATGGGAAGTCTTTTAGCATGCGCTTTGCAAAATGATTTTAAGATTTCTGGGCAATCACTTCTTGAAAAAATATGGAGAGTTGGAGCATAATCTCGTAGAAGAGCAGATTAGGCGCGCCAAAAGATAGTGATGATCATTCCCATGGCAGCCAGTTCTACGTTACCGGAATGACTCGGGTTTTTCCCGACCAAGGACTGTCGCCCCAATAAACTAGCCCTGCCTAGTGAACAGTATATCAGTATAGTGATGATGTGAAGACATAAGGGATATGAGTGTGCCAGTATTCCCTGGGAACGCTTCTCTACCCACGAGTGAACTCTCGTTAAGAGCAGCCACTTCTCACTTAACCGATTTCCAAAATCCATAAACAAGGCGTTTATGAAAGTAAATCTTTGACCGAAAATGAAATAGCCTATGATCAAAAAGTACCGGGAATGTTTAATTTAAACGAAACGCGCACGTCGGAGCCGGCCCATATTTTTTCTTATGTTGGTAGGACTGTAAGACACACATCTGACACTTTTTAACGCCATCGGATCGTTTGAGAGATACTGTACGTCGCAAACGGCCGGAAATGTGGACAAACAATTCTTGGATTTTGCATGATGATAACGCGCCATCACATCGAGCCCAAATTGTACTGGATTATTTGACCAAAAACCAAGTAATTACCACCGTTTTGACCTGATATGGTCCCGTACGACTTCTTTTTGTTTCCCAAGTTGAAGTTACCATTTCGTGGAAGGAGATTTCAGTCGATAGAGGAGATTAAAGAGAATTCGATGAAGGAGCTGAAGGCCATCCCTTCGTCAGCCTACCAGAGGTGCATGGAGAACTGTTATAAACGTTGGCACATGTGTGTTGCTTCAGACGGGTCATATTTTGAAGGAGATAAAATAAATTTGCCTGAAATTTAACTCTTTTTTGTTTTATTTAATCATTCCCGGTACTTTCTAACCATAAGGTACTCTTCGTGCTTGGTAGAGATGATTAGCAAGTCAGGGTAATACCACCGATGCTTGTCCACGTCCACAACTCAATATTTTATGCATTTTAAAAAGGAAGTGCCTAAGAATCTCAGCTTATTTGCTTAACCAGTGGACTTAGAAACTGAATGGAAATGACCATCCGTTTCTATATAAATTCTCAGTTTGTGCATTGGAGAAGTCAGCTGGGATGTGGGATGTGAAATATATTTGAAAATCACTATTTTGAACTCTGTCAAGCTGATTGATCGCCTTGAAACTGCCACTTTATATCAAAAGTGTTCAACAAAGTCTTAAAAAACAGTAGATTGGATCAACTAAAACAAAAAATTAGTTTAGATAGTTGCCTCCAAAGAGTAGTCAGTAGTTACTCATTGAAGGCAACTTTGGACATGAATTTTAAGGTCGTTTGTTATTTTATATTAAATTTATTAAATCAAATATGGCAAACATTTTTCATTGGCACCACCCGTTTCCTAATCTACCTTAGCACCACTACTTGGCTGTGCACTCGATGGTACCTAATCCACCTTAGGATTGCCGCTACTTGACTCTAAACCATTCTGCGCTTTTGGAAGACTTTAGTCAATGCTATTATCAAGTCGATACTGTCACTAAGTTCATAGTCTCACGATTTTATGAAAAATTGATGCCTCTAAATTATTTTTAAATCACGTTGGTCACTCACTCTACATGATGATAAATTAAATTTTGCAGTAAAATTGTGTTAAACGCAGCTTTTGAACATTGAGCACCGCAAAAATTTGCAAAGGTGTCATATTTCACTTCTCCATTATTCACAATTAAATTTATTTCTTTTTTTTGTCAATAGCAAACATTTAAAATGTCGCTGATTCTTTGTCACATTTTTATTCCCATTTCATTTTCCTTAACTGTTTTTAACCTCAGCGCCAGGTTAGCTGAGTTTCATATATCATTTGAGTGTCAGTGTCGCCATTTAGCATTTTTCTATGTCAATGCGCATTACTCACACACACACACTCAAATGCTTTACATGTACGCCTACGTACCTATAAAGTATACCCACATACATACTCGCATGTGTAAGGTCACACGCAAATATATACAGATGTGGACAACTAAATAGGGAAACAAATTTTTAATTTTCCTTCATATGACAGTACAGTTATTCTATTATAAAGATTGAAAGCCTTTTGTCTGGCAAGCAATCAAACTAGTAACATTTTGAGTGCATTTGGCATCTTACTAAAAGATTTTCAGCTGAACATCAAAATAGCTTCAAATCGATTTGGTTGGAAATTTACATTTTAGGTTAAAGAGAATTCATTATCCACGTAAGAGCAAGATATATAATGGCATTCAATGCAAGTTTACACAAAATGAGGCACTTTTAATGAGGCAATCTCAAATGTCTTTCTAGCTGTTCCACGGCCTGCTCAAAATTCAACAGCAAATACCATTACGCCAAATTCACACTATAAAGCCATGTATCTAAATTTTAGTCCGACTCTGTATGTATGCTGCATATATGTACATATACATATGTAGTTATATGCCCGCAAACATTCTTAAGTACTCGCACTTGTGTGCCATGGCGTATGTGCACTTTGCACTCTTTACTTTTCACAATTACCCATATTACTCATACGACATGCACAACCCGCTTCGGGTATAATTCTTTTGAGGGTTTATTGCTCTGTTTATTTTTTATTGTTTTCTTTGCATATTTCTAGGCAGCAATTGTGCACTTATTAGAAATTTTGTACATACAGCTAAGCGCTTGAGTTCATACAAATGCGCATACATAATTTTGTGTATGAGAAATAATTTTCTTATCAGACTATTTACTTAAAAAATGTGAATATTCAAAAAAATTTTAAGAATATCACTAAGTGTGAGCTTTAATAAAAACGTATTATTCCATGAAGGCGACAAGTCTACAAAAATTTAAGTGGCTCAAGCGGCTTGTGGTGCGGCAAATACAATATTATCAGGTATAGGCTTACCCACAAACACAATTTTTTGGCGCAAAAACGGCCGCAATGAGTTGGCAATTTACATATATTTTAGAAGTACTTAGTAACTTAACAAAATCAAAATTATTAGCACAATCAAATATGTCGCATGTCGCATGCCCATAAATTGAGTAGAGTACACTGAATAATATTGAAGGGAATTTCTGGATATATTTTTAGAATAATAAGTAGGCATGAATAAATTAGATCTTTTTACTTCATATTTCAGTAATAATTTTATTCTAGATACTTTTTAATACCTCCTAACTACCCTTAATATAATTCCCTTGTTTTAAATTAAACTCGATTTTATACCCCTTGCATTCTTGCTCGAATACCTGGCAGCAACGAGGTAATGACAGCGTCATACTTCTCTTTTATCAGATCACAGGAGAACAGTAGTTGGCAAAGTATAAGGACGACTTTCTCAAAAATCATCTGGTGAAACAGATGCTAAATAGCCCGCGTGACATTAGTGAAACTCCATTTTTATGTAACGAAATACAAACAGACAAGCAAACAGTCTTCTGGTAAAGTATTGGGCATGGGAATAAGTTTCCGCCCTCGTAGAAGCATTCACTCTAGTAAAATACTGGTGATTTGACGGTGTATATGTGAGGTCTCGATCGCACTAGTTGACATTCGTTTGAAGCGTAAATATCCTTTTTTATCTAACTTATAATATCTTGTGTCGGCCCGAAAAAAAGCATTTGCGGGAAGTCATGCTTCATTATTACCTTTTAAAGAAATGTGCAGCTGAAGCGTGTCGTATATTGATTAATATTTACGGTAATCACGCGCCATCAAATACAACTTGTAAATAGTGGTTTCGACGCTTGCAAAGTGGCAATGGCAATTTCGCCGTGAGTGATAAAGATCGCGAAGGGGCACCGAAAAAATTCGAAGATACTCAACTACAACAATTATTGGATGAAGGTGCATGTCGAACACTTAAGGATATGTCTAAAGAGTTGGATGTTGGCAGATCAACCGTCGGTAAACGTTTGCACGCGATAGGAATGGTCCAGAAAGCAAGTAACTGGGTACCACATCAATTGAAGGAGAGTGATATCGAGAGACGTTTGGTGACGTGGGAGATGCTTTTTGAATGGGCGAAAAGAAAAGGTTTTCTGCATCGCATCGTCATTGGCGATGAAAAATTCATCTATTATGATAACCCTAAACGTCGAAAAGGTTGGAGCATGTCCGGTGAACCAGGTACATCGCCAGCAAAAAAGAAATATTCATGCTTCAAAGGTTATATTATGCATCTGGTGGGATCAGAAGTGTGCCATCTATTATGAACTCCTTAAAGCATCTAAACCCATCACTGGCGATCGTTACCGATTGCAGCTAATACGTCCAAGTCGAGCTCTCAAAGAAAGGCGGCCGAAATGGGACGGTAGACATGACAAACTGATTTTGCTGATTACATGACCACGCCAGGCCATACGTTGCTAAATCGATCCACAAATATTGAGAGAGATTGAATTAGGAAATCTTTCCCCACCCGCCGTACTCCCCAGACATTGCACCTTTGGATTACCATTGGTTCCGATCAATGCAGTCAGGCCTTATTGCGGAGCGGTTCACTTCTTACGAGAGCATCGCAAGCTGGCTCAGTGAATGGATCAAGTCAAAAGATCTCGATTTTTTCGTCAGAGGAGTCCGTATGCTGCCTGAAAGATGGAGTAAAGTTGTAGCTTCCAGCACATACTTCACATAATATAATAAATGAACCAAGAATTATTTTCAATGGCAGCACAAAGCTTAGGTAGTGGGGGTGCACAAACGTTGACCAGAGAAGTGACAATTCTGCGGTAAGGAAGCCACAATCCTGCTGTTGAACCAAAATCCTGTTGTTTGCAACGAAATTACGACAAAATCCTGTAGTCTGAGACGAAATGACTACAGAGCCAAAATCCTTAAGGAAACCAAAATCCTGCAGCTACAGACGAAACGATGACAAAAAATATCAGTTAATTTCTTCTTCTTAATTGGCGCGATAACCGCTTACGCGATTTTGGCCGAGATTAACAAAGCGCGCCAGTCGTTACTTTCTTGTGCTAACCGGCGCCAATTGGACACACCAAGTGAAGCCAAGTCCTTCTCCACCTGATCTTTCCAACGCAGAGGAGGCCTTCCTCTTCCTCTGCTACCACCAGCTGGTACCGCATCGAATACTTTCAAAGCCGGAGCGTTTGTATCCATTCGGACGACATGACCCAGCCAACGAAGCCGCTGGATCTTTATTCGCTGCGCTATGTCTATGTCGTCGTAAATCTCATACAGCTCATCGTTCCATCGTCTACGATATTCGCCGTTGCCAACGTGCAAAGGTCCAAAAATCTTACGCAGAATCTTTCTCTCGAACACTCCAAGCGTCGCTTCATCGGATGTTGTCATCGTCCAAGCTTCTGCGCCATACGTTAGGACGGGCATGATGAGAGTCTTGTAGAGTGTTAGTTTTGTTCGTCGAGAGAGGACTTTACTGCTCAATTGCCTACTTAGTCCAAAGTAGCACTTGTTGGCAAGAGAGATTCTACGTTGGATTTCACGGCTGACATTATTATCGGTGTTAATGCTGGTTCCTAAATACACGAAGTCTTTTACAACCTCAAAATTATAACTGTCAACAGTGACGTGGGTGCCGATACGCGAGTGCGCCGACTGTTTGCTTGAAGACAGGAGGTACTTCGTTTTGTCCTCGTTCACCACCAAACCCATTCGCTTTGCCTCTTTATCCAGTTTGGAGAAGGCAGAACTAACAGCGCGGTTGTTAAGGCCGATGATGTCAATATCATCGGCATACGCCAGCAATTGTACGCTCTTATAAAAAATTGTGCCTGAGCGATTAAGTTCTGCGGCTCGTACGATGCTCTCCAACATCAGGTTAAAGAAGTCACACGACAGTGAGTCACCCTGTCTGAAACCTCGTTTGGTATCAAACGGCTCGGAGAGGTCCTTCCCAATTCTGACGGCGCTGCTGGTGTTGAGCAACGTCATCTTATATAGCCGTATTAGTTTTGCGGGGATACCAAATTCAGACATAGCGGCATACAGGTAACTCCTTTCCGTACTGTCGAATGCAGCTTTGAAGTCGACGAAAAGATGGTGTGTGTCGATTCTCCTTTCATGGGTCTTTTCCAAGATTTGGCGTATTGTGAATATTTGGTCGATGGTAGACTTTCCAGGTCTGAAGCCACACTGATAAGGTCCAATCAGTTGGTTGACGGTGGGCTTCAGCCTTTCACACAATACGCTCGCTAGAACCTTATAGGCGATATTTAGAAGACTAATCCCGCGGTAATTGGCACAAATTGCGGGATCGCCCTTCTTGTGGATTGGGCAGAGCACACTTAAATTCCAATCGGCAGGCATGCTTTCATCCGACCATATTCTGCATAGGAGCTGATGCATGCACCTTACCAGCGCCTCGCCGCCATGTTTGAATAGCTCAGCCGGCAGTCCGTCGGCGCCCGCGGCTTTGTTGTTCTTTAGCCGCATTATCGCTATTCTCACCTCGTCATGATCGGGTAGCGGGACGACAATTCCGTCGTCAACGATTGGGGTATCGGGATCTTCACTTTCTCGGTGACATGCGCGGCTGTCACTGTTTAATAGGTTCGAGAAGTGTTCCCTCCATAATTTAAGATTGCTCTGTACGTCAGTCACCAGATCGCCGTCTTTGTTCTTACAGGACAACGCCCCGGTCTTAAAACCTTCTGTAAGCCGCCGAACTTTCTGGTAAAATTTTCGGGCGTTGTTCCTATTGGCCAGCATCTCAAGCTCCTCGCACTTACGTATTTCGGCCTCTCGTTTCTTCTGTCGGATAATACGTCTCTCTTCCTTTTTCAGCTCTCTGTAGCGATCCCACATGGCTCGCGTTGCGCCCGATCGCAGCGTGGCTCTATAGGCGGCATCTTTTCTTTCGGCGGCAGCATGACATTCCTCGTCGTACCAATTGTTTTTTCGGGCTCGCCGGAATCCGATTTCTTCTTCGGCGGCGGTACGTAGGGAACGAGAAATGTTGCTCCATTGCTCGCGCATGCCGGTGTGTTGGGCAGTGCTCTCCGAGAGCAGGAGTGAGAGTCGAGTGGCGAATCTTCTGGCTGTCTGTTGTGATTGCAGCTTTTCGATGTCGAACATTCTTTGCGTAGGTAGATGTACGTTTTTTGCTGCACAGAGGCGTGTGCGCAGTTTGGCTGCAACAAGGTAATGATCCGAGTCGATGTTGGCTCCTCGGATCGTACGTACATCTAATACACTAGAAGCGTGTCTTCCATCTATCACAACATGATCGATCTGGTTTCGCGTTTTTCGATCAGGAGACAGCCAGGTAGCTTGGTGTATCTTTTTATGCTGGAATCTGGTGCTGCAGACTACCATGTTTCGGGCCCCGGCGAAGTCGATCAGCCTCTGTCCGTTACCGGATGTTTCGTTGTGTAGGCTGAATTTTCCGACTGTGGGACCAAAAATTCCCTCCTTGCCCACCCTGGCGTTGAAGTCGCCAAGCACGATTTTTATGTCGTGGCGGGGGCAGCGCTCATAGGAACGTTCCAGGCGCTCATAGAAGGAATCTTTGGTCGCATCGTCCTTCTCTTCCGTCGGGGCGTGGGCGCAAATTAGCGAGATGTTAAAAAATCGCGCTTTGATGCGGATTGTTGCGAGACGCTCGTCCACCGGAGTGAACGACAGTACTTGGCGACGAAGTCTCTCTCCCACAACAAATCCGACACCGAGTTTGCGCTCCTTTACATGGCAGCTGTAGTAGACGTCGCAAGGTCCTATGTTTTTCTTACCTTGCCCCGTCCATCGCATCTCTTGGATGGCAGTGATGTCAGCCTTTACTCTCACGAGGACATCAACCAGCCGGGCAGAGGCACCTTCCCCATTAAGGGACCGGACATTCCAGGTGCATGCCCTCAAATCGTATTCCTTATTTCGTTTGCAGGGGTCGTCATCAGTGTTGGAAGTTCTCATCCGAGGCTTTGTTGCTGTTTTCATTGGGGGGGGGGGGTTTTTTAAGTGGCGGGTCCCAAACCCAGCGCACAACCAGCTATGCTGGGATGCTTCGCCTTCTCACTTTAGCTCACTCCCAAACGGGTGTTCGGAAGCTAACCAGAGGATACGTGGGCTAATCCCGGACGTTGTGAGCTGCTTGAACCATATGTAGAAGAATCGTCCTGGCCATTCCCAAGTGAATGGCGATCAGTAACTTTCCCCACTTGCGTGGACTTCTACACATGGAACCATCCTCCGCATGGAACCATATCAGTTAATTTATTCACTTCAAATTACGATTTACAATTTTGACCAACCATTTACAAAAATTTTCCCCTTTACATACAAAAACTATTCAATCCAAGCCTACTTATTTCTACAGAAAAACAGAGCCTACTTATTTCTACGAAGGGACTTTTCATAATTCACATAGCTATAATTTTTTGCATGCAACTGGTACCAAACAGTTTTCTAGCGAATTTTTAATTTCTGGGCAATAGAATAACTTCTCACTTGCTGATCCGACTCAATAACTGCTTTGCTTTTAGCGACATTTTCAATGGGTCTTCAAGAGCGTGTCTCTCCTTCGACGACTATATTATCAGAATGGAATCATTGGAGCCACGGCTTTGCTGTGTGCCTATTGGCCTGTTGATTGACCTTCACTGGCTCAGCCTGCTCAACTTTTCACATTGCCCATAGTAGTACTCAGGAATGTATTGGATTTATTCTTGCATTATTGGGCCCTATAACACACAACTGGCTTCATCAAACAAGTCTCATCATGGATCATTTAACGTCAGAATAGCACTTCCAAATTGTGGAAATTTATAGTACTTTGAAAAAAATAAATCTGTTCGCGAAGTTCTCAGAGCACTGGCGACATCTTCGGTCTTTATTTCTTTCGAAATGAGGTAGGATCTGCCGTTATGATGAGTGACAAACGCTATTGAGCCATGTTGACTGATCTTTGACTGATTTTTGTATCCAAAAATTAATCTGCGAAATATCGACGGCATTTAATTACAACAAGATGGAGCAACTTGCCATACAGCGTGCTGAACAATCGATTTATTGCAATAATCAAGGCACCATGACAGCTATATGGCCTGATTTATTAGAAAAAGTAGTAAAAAAATGGGCTATCTGAATGTACCACCTACCTCGTAGCTGCGATGAACATATGCCAGATATTATATTCAAAAAATAAATACCATGAAATTATCAACCAGATTATAATACAAAATACATTGCAACAATATTTTTTAAGCTTTCAAGCTCTTAAAAACACCCTATAGAATGATCGATGCAATGTACTATAAATATCTCGATATATGGCTCACTAAAGGTATCTAGCGGAATATATTCAGCGCTTTTTATTTCCCTTAATATTTTGTGATAGATTTAAGTCCATTATCAATGAGCTGGCTGAACATTATAAGGGATTGTTTTGGGTTCCCAGTCAGAGATTCCCTATTTGTGAAATTTTTGAAAATAATTCTGGAAATGGGTGCTCAATATGCTTTCGACGATACCAAGCACCTTTTACTTTTTATTATATGCAGCCATACCAAAGTGACTCGCTTGTAGGTGATTTCTTTGAGCAGATAAAACGGAAGAGCCCTCCGGCTGCAAGACTGAATCGATCTGGATTCATAAGATCTAATTTATATTAATTTTCTTGGATAGAGAAGCAAAATTTTAAACTACTCTTTAATAGTTTTTCACACTTAGGTACTTCGCTTTTCAGTAATTGTTTTTCTATGCCTGTAATAATTTGAGTATATCAAAAGACGACAAGGCAGACATATTTTAACTCCTACAATGAAATATCGGGGGAACGCCACCGTTGGGGGTCAAAAAATAGTCGATTTTTTGGGATTTTTTTTTTTTGTAAGTAGGAATGATTATTCGAGGATCAGACAAAAGGCAATTTATTATATATGTATTAAACTATGTTGATGTAAATTTTTACTAAAAAATATTGAAAATTGACAAATTTATGTAATTAAACAGAACGAGTTAAAAAAAATTACGTCATCTGGTGGCAGCGATACAGCAATGAATAATCATCTGAAATCAAAAAACCAAAAATTGTATTAATCTACACAATAGTGGCTATCGTTGTACGTAGCCGTGTTTTTTTTTTTTTTTTTTGTCAAAATGGTGGTGATTTGAATTTCGATGCGTGTTTTTCACCATTTTTTTGATTTTCAACAGGCCCAAAAGAATAGTTATTTTCAAAACTTTGAAAATCGGCTACGTAGAACGATAGCCAATGCGATAACAAAAACTTTGAAAAAAAGAAAATTAAAATCGGGTCATTAGTCTTCGCGAAATCGTTGCCACCGTATCAAAAAAAAGTCGTTTTGAGAAATAAGCGTTTCAAGTTTTCAACGCGTATTCAATAGTTCTGCATGCAGTTACATCTATCTTGTATATCTCAGTCAATTTTTAAGATTTAAGTTAATAATTTTTTACATATTTTTGAATTTTTATACTTTTAGAATTTTCACAGTGGCGTTCCCCCTTAAATTTGAAAAATATGGCGAGCTCAAAATTCAGCAGTCAGTTGATGTACATTTCCCAGAGCCCTTTACTGGTATAAAAAAGTGAGAGCCAAGATCTCTGAATTTCAGAGAACCGAAATCAGAACGTGTTTTGAAAAGTGTTTGAATGCTTAGGTGATTCAACCTATTTAAAGTCCATGCAGCTACCTGAAAAGCGACTCAAAATTATGTTGTGTCTGCCCGTATGAGCTCTGAATGGACAATGTACAGTTAAAGCCTCCACTGCTATCGAAAGTTGCAGCTATGTTAGCCTCAGAAGCTCCTTTGAGCGCCTCCGAATGAGCCCTACTCGGAAAATCATGCTTTAGAAGCTTCACTAATACAAAAAATGCTCATTAAATTCAAGCTTAACTCAAATTGTCAATTCATTTTCGAGATTTCTCTAGTAGCTTCTTAACAGAAAATCAGAACTGTGCAGTTAAAAATAATATTTGAAATGAAAACGATAGTTACCAGTACGAGGGACGGAAACTACAACTCTGGAAAGCAATAAAACTTTGTAAAAAAAAAATTTCTCAATTGCACATTTACGCAATACACTTAGCTATAATAAATTAACCTCCTGCAAAAATACGTTTCTCTGAAAAGATTTTGGTCATTACTTGAAAGAAAACGATTTTGGGTGATTGCCAAACAATCTAACCACAAAAAGACACTAAAATCTACATATCTGGGTTAGTTAAGCAAGTAAAGCAAATTTACGTTTACTTTCATCTCCTGCCTCTTGCCTCTTTCCATCTACTACTCTTACTCACTCACAACGCACCCAAAATCAAAGCCAAAGCCAAAAATATGCGTACGCGAAATTAAGTTAAGCATTTGAGCCAAAAGAAGTTGGTAAGCAGTTATACTCATACATACACACATTATACTCATACAAGTGCACGTATATGAGTTTCTCTATATGTGTGTGCTTACGAAGAGGCACAGGCTGCAGGCGCAATGCTATTTGTGATTTTTATATAATCTTGCCAATATTGAACATTCCTCCTCCCCTCCGCTATATCGAGTATCTCTTCTCGTCCTTCTGTACTCGTTGGTTTCTTTCAAAAATCGAAAATGTTCAAGAAATCGCACACCTCCTCACTGTTGTAGCAACGAGCTGGGCAATAGCGAGAAATTTGTTATCATAACATTTGTTGTTGGTGTTTAGAAATTTTACAAGAACAGATTTTTCTGTTATAAATATTTTTGTGCTTTATGCTGGTTTTCATATCAGTTGGAAAAACGGTATGTTGTTGCTATTTTTAAGCCCTTAATTATTGTTATTTATGGCTTTTTCCTAATACCTTTTGTTATTATGTTTGCATCATCGCTTTTTATTCGTCTGCTGACAGTTTTATCCAATCAAATACTGCTTTTAAAATTATCACCGTGATTTTTGTTGCTTTTTTCTTGCTTTTAGCAATTTTCTTTGTTCTCTTTCGAACACCTTCAAACAATTCTGGATTTAATGCTCACATTCAAGGTGGAAAAAGTAGTAGATGTAGATGATGCGTGTGTGTGTGTGCTGTTTGTATGTATACTCACATGCCTCTTCCAATTGTCTGCTTGAGAACCACAAGAAAAAATTTGTTGGCATTTACAAAACGCAGAAATATTTTTCTTTTGGTGGAAAATTAAACGCCAATATAATTTTACACACTTTTTAAATATGTTTTTATAAGCTTTTGTAAGTTATATTAAAATATTTTATAAATATTAATTCTCACATTTCCTCACACTTTTTTTCACTCGTCTTCAACGCTCCGAAGGCCAACCGAGTTATGAGAAATTCGATTTTTTCCGCTTTCCTGTTTATCGCTGCCAAAGCACTTTCGTTACCTTTTAGATGCTTTGCAAAGGCTTTCTCAAGTAAATTTTTATATCTTGAGTTTTTTACACGTAATTAAGTACATTTATGTGCGCTAATATTCATTTTTTTCGTAACTTTTCACATCATATATTCCTTTTTCCAAGTATAAAATGGTTTTAATGCTCAAACAACACCACCAGAGCGTCTAAAATAGAAGCGCTTATAAAAGAGCAAGGACGATTTATTAGTATTTCCTATTGCTGCTGCTGCTGCTGCTGTGCTGCTACGGCTGATACTGTACTACTCAGGCGGGCGCTCTACTAACTGCTGCTACTACTGCTTTTCCGCTCAACTTCTTGTAGCGACTCTCGCTCGATTTCACCAAATTAAGCTGTCAAGTTAAATTTCTTTACATTTACTCAGCAACACCAAATTCAACATAACCCAAACGACCAGCTAACGCTGTGTTTTCCGTTTTTTCCACTTACACTTAAATTTCTATTCCATTGACACCCCCTGTGCTGGCATGGCAAACTCTCAGCGTCCATTGTCCTCCATGTCGTATGAGTGCGCGCTAAAGCGCATTAAATTTAATTCTCATTTTCCGTTAAATGAATGAGCGTCATGCTAGTGTGTGTGTGTGTGTGTGGTGAGTCGGAAAAATACAAACCGCATAACATGAGAGAGAGAGAGAGCGCGCGTATGGAATAAGAGCCATGCTGCTGATGTCTGGCTTTTGCGCTACTCATTCGCGCGCGCTCAATTCAATTCAATTTCATTTATTCCATTCGGTCGCTTTGAGTTAAGCTGGTTGACAGTTTTCTCAGCATAATTTTAATGCTCAAAGTGACAGGAAAGCTTTAGTCGCGTGCTTTTGTTGGGTATAAGCTCTTGTTTCCGTATTAAATTTGAGGGTTTTTACTAATCGTTTTCGCATCTAGCCTATAAAGTGAGCTTTACTAACCGATCCGATGGCCCATTCCTTACTTTAAAGTGCCCTTAAAATCTTATCATTTTCTCAACTGTTGGCTTGCAATTTGCTGGTTGTAAAACCACGCCAGCCTTGTGGTAATGCCGATGTGTAAAGCGAGCTTTTCTCTACTTACATCGCCTGCATTTCATTTCACTTCATTTTAATTTAAACTAAGCTCAAAAATGTAATAAGTAACCTCTAAATTGCGCTCCGACGTTTAGCAAACTTTTGAACGCACTTTTTCTGGATATGTCGGGCATAACTTATTTTCCATAAACACAAGCTATAACAATGCAAAATGATAGTATCCACCCGCGTGCGTTTGAGAAGCCGTGTAGAGGCCGTATGATTTTTAAAGGAGTAATCAGGAGAAAAAAATTATCCGCTTTCATCAAACAGCCTTGCAAGACTCAGTTATTGCTCACTGCTCAGCCGAGGGGCTCTACATATATTCTGATGGGTCTTCCCTATGACTATATTTGCTGTGAAAGCAAAAAAAAAGTGCATTTTAAACAATAAATACTCCTTCGCCTTTAACAGAAGAATGCCTCATTGGACCCAGTTTGTACAATAACTGCGCATGCCTTACAAGACTGCCGTACAAGAATTAGATGTTTACTTCTGATTCATGTAATGGCATTCACATTCGATGTGTTGCAGAAGTGACAGAAGGCATTGGCAAAGGAGCTTGCAGTCTGTAATAGTCAATAAGAATGCCTGTGAGCATTCATAGATTGTCCTTAGCGCAGTTAATGAGATATTTACATCTCTTAAGATTCTAATCTCCCTCCCAGTAAGGACTTTACTTGGCGTAGCCTTACAATGTGGTGCCAGCTGGAGTTCTTTAATTAAAGGATAAAATGGATAACTTTTAGGGAACGTTGTTTTGGATGGTAGTCGTGCCTACTGGGATACTAAACTTCAACCGATTCATGACGATTTCTTTATACTAGTAAAATGTTACTTAAATCAACGCTCATACATATATACTAGTAAACTATTTATTTAAAACATTTTTGTACTACTAATAAATCACCAAAACAATGTAGACATCAGAACGCAAAAATTCACCCCTAATCAGAGGCGCGTCTGAATTAATCACAAAGAAGTTATTTACACTGCGGCATGAAATCGGAACCTCTACTAGAAACGCCTTTCAATAGTCTGGCGGCGTCAAATTGTCTCTTGACTCTTAACAAAGTAATGATTGACGGCTAGAGGCGACAATAAACGCCAGACTGAGGAAAATTACCACACTTGAAATAATGGAATAAAAAATAAGTCAGAAAAAAATATGGAAATAATGAAATGCGAGCACAATAGAAAAAAAGCAAACATGAAAAATAAACAAAAAAAATGCAAAATGCAGCAGTAATACAAAAAGGAAATTTGTAAGAGGAAAGCAATACAAAATTACAAAAAAAGAGAACAAAACGAAGAAACAAAGGACGAAAATACAAAAGCAATGCAAATGTGTGGCAAATTTCTGTCTACTCAACGCATTGACTGGCTTTGCAGGTGCGAACAATGTGCCGTTTTGAGCATAAACAGCAGAGAATGAGAAGTGTGCGTTGGGCTGCTTTCTTTTTGTTGGTGATGAGAAGTGAAATATCTATGCAAAAGTGTGCGTGTACGTTTTTTTTTTTGTTTTTTCGTGGAAGCATTATGCTGCATGTAATTGTATGCATGTGTGTATGCTTATACCGGAAGCGAGCAACAAGTGGAATGGTTAGCTGAATCTTTTGCAGAGATTACTGCTACAGAGGTAATATTAAAAAAGTAGTTAATAGCACATAAAATTCGATGCTATGAAATAAGTATTAAGAATTAGTTTTAAATTAATTATTTAAATTTTGGAGTTAAAAAATCGTAGTCTTAGTATTACAAATTATCTGAATTTTTTAAATTTTAGTGCCAAAAACTCGTAATCTTATAGCATTTCTATATAAAAATTTGATAAGTATGATACTTGTAGGACTCAAGATTTAAGCATCACCTCCATATTCACATAGATTTAAAAAAGAATCCCATTAATTTTTGGAATAAGTTCTTTTTTAAATGAAAAAAATGCTTTTGAAATACGGAAATCTTTGTTTTTGCCTTTACTCGCTTCACAACTTGTATGTTTATAAATTATACTGCAGCTATACACCATATGCAAAAATTATGAATCTTCCGGTAGGGAGATTAATTTTGAGCCAATTTGTACATGTATCAAAACGTAGAAAAAGTTTGGAAAGAGAGAACACTTCACAAAAACTACTAACCCAATTTTCACATTTTCTTCGCCCCTTTTAATAGCGTGTTGTCAACTGTTTGTGTTTAAAAAAATTTGATTTATTTAAAAATAGACAT
>JAYXIM010023013.1:0-60034 GCA_037575425.1 Anastrepha fraterculus | reverse complement strand
ATATGTACATACATAGCCCGCATATTATACATACCTATTTAGAACTCATAGTAGAAATATGATTAAGAACATATGAGAAGGAGTGTCTTTCTACCTGTCCAGTGTGATGTGTCATATTGCGACTCTGATTTGACTTTTGTCATTGTTTACCGCTGATTCTGCTGAACATCACAATACCGTGTGCACTGCATGCGAGTACATACAAATATATATTTACCGATACGAACATGCACGTTTAACTAAAGAGAGATATCAAATTAATCCGTATTGAATTCGTTTATGTATCTGGAAGTGGTGGGGTGTAAAGAAATTTTTCATTATTTAAATGCATACTCGTATACGTCTGAGTAGCCGCTGTCGACTGCTGTGAATTTATAGGGAAAGTTTAGCATACAGAAGAATTCAAGCAGATAAACGATGATACCAGACACGCGGAACAAAAATTTTAACTACAGACAAAAACAAACAAATGAAAAACAAAAAAATGTGAGAAAATGAACAATGGATATTCCAACGAATGCAATCAATTGGTTTAAATGGCAAACACTAATAAAAAGTTGAAAGATTTAAATTATCACGCGTTCAAGTGCCTTTAATGTAGACGAACATTCAAAATGCTGACATTTAGTTAGTTAATTTAGCAGAAAACGAGAAATAAGAATTTGTCACATCTATGTTTTTGTTGAAATAATCGTGCTTTTAGCGCATTTCCACTTGTTATTCTGAAACCATAAAAAGGGAAGATACCACAACAAATGCACGAAATTGATTAGCTGGAAACTGTCAAGCGCATTCGCAACAGAAATCGGATGCAACGAAAATAGTTAGAAACTAACACATAGTTTTTCAAACTTTGCTGGGTACTAATATGGGTGTGGAAGTGTTTCACATTACTGTCACACGTGTCACCTCTTAGCACTATTTGTGGCATCTACTTCGATAGCAGACGAGAAAGTTTTCTGATATTTTTTTTTTGTATATTTATTTTAATCAATTTTCAGCATTTACTCTACAAAGATATATACATACATAGATGTACATGTGTACATACATAATTTTCCAATGAATTGATAGTTATGCAGTGCGTTTCATAACTAAGGCAAAGGAACTTATTGAAAAGTTTTCACAGTTATTGTTTTTTGTGTAATTTCAATAATTTTTCATGAAAATTTAGTTCATTCTACAACCAATACTAAATAAATTCAAGTTTGAAACATTGTAGAAAATTTGTATGAATTTTTGGAAAATTTTCGAGTCGGCAGGGTTAAAGCGCCTTTAATTATGGTAAAACAAAGTGCAATTTGGAAGTAGCTCAGAATTCTCTTTGACTCTTGCTTGACGCTTGCAACTTTATTGGGCGTTTTCTTTAACCCAAAGAAGAAACCTACAAAAAAAAACAAAAATGTCGAGCATTCGTTATGAAACTCACTGTATAAATATGAAGTGACAAATTGCCATACCACGGAGACAAGCTGAACCGACACAATTCGAGGTCAACTGTGCTCTGCTTTGACATGCAATGTGTTGTTACCCTTGAACGATGCGTCGAAAGTAATTGCCAAAATTAATATCGTTTAGTGCGCAATGACATATGGATATGGCAAACAAATGGCAGCAATGGGACTAAAGTAGTCACTTGTAAGCAGACGAGTATAGTGCCCTGCGAGAAAAGTCCAGAACTTGCGCGCTTTGGGTGGTTCGGGTTATCTATATTTGGTATTTGTTACACTACAAATGCAGGATTAGTTAATTTTATATTACCTCCGAACGGCAGATGGTGTTTTTGTGAGTAGTTTTTTCATACGAGAAATGCACTCGAAGGTTTTCCATTACCTATGGTGTGGTGATCGTTATTTGAAAACAAAAATTGGGGCTCAAGCAATTGCAACATAGGGGCAAACTGCAAGGCTGTCGAGCTAGCCACCATTTCATCACCTTACCAGATAGTCAGGTCTATCGTACCTGCCAAGCTATTCGATAACTTTGTACAACCATAAGTGCTCAAAATGCAAAATATGTACCCATTCGCTTACTTAATATGCACTTGATTGACCTACACGCACCCAGATAGCTTATTCCAGGCCACGATTTCTATAGAAGTTGTCACGAAACGGCGAATGCAGAGACTATACAATGCCGCTTCGGTCACTGCCCGGCACTAGTTTGCGGAAAAATTCATCAAGTACTGGCAGGATACTATTTCAAATCACTTGAGTACACCCGGCACGCGGATACTCAGTATTTGGATTTCTTTTTGGATTCAGCTTTTGGGGCATAAAAAGTAATTTCAAACCCTTTCTGGCAACATAAAGTTATAATCAGTTATAATGTTACCAAAAGCCTTTATAGCTTCAGCAATAACTGCGGAAATTTTTTTATTCGAAAGTGATTATATTCTCTAAATCAAGAAGTTTTAATAGTAATAGTTTTCTACTCTATTTAATTTTGAACCTGTTTGCCCAGTTTTCTGAGAAGATGTATTTCGCTTGCACCTGGACTGTATGCATGCGTACTTCAAGTAGCTGTTTCCTAATGTTATACAACATTTAGATGCGATATATTCCAAACATATCCTGGTCATGCCTTACTCTGTAACACCATCTACCATCCATGATTGCTTAACCATCCCGAAATCCTGCAAAACCGGTCTCAAACTTTTTTTTTGTTGGAGCGTTACAAAGGTCGAGAAATAACCTCTGAAATGTCTGCAATATAGAGGATAAAAACTTCCGTCACCCAAGTCAGAAAAACTCCAGCAGAATCTATGTTAGTTTCCAAGTTCGAGCCTCTGAAGTAGAAATATACAGTATCCCACGCACCAGTACTCACGCACCAACCCATTCGGCTACGGCGGCCTGAAAGATATAATATAATTGGGAATATAATTCCAAAGATTTCTTAGTGATGGAATGCGTTTTCCCCCCAAATATTTTAAAAGCTAGGGAAAGGTAATGAAAACTGGTGAGAAAAATCATGCAAGAGCCATTCACTCGTGTGTCTGCCACTTCTTCCTTTACCACTCCAGTTATTTATTTATAATAGTTGAAGAGGGTGCCCCATAATACCCGATTGTTTGTGGTTTGTTGAGTAAAATGGTTGTCAAATCAATTGGTGGCAGAAATTATCAAGAAACAGCAGTGGTGCTACCAACTCCTTTTCAACTAAGAAGAATTCTAATCTCTTTTGTGCATATCTGCATTACCAAAAATGTAATAGTATCGACTTATAAATTAGAAATCGAAGGATAATATCTTAGATCAACATATCCCTACTGGGAAGCTTTAGCAGTAATATAAGGCTATTAGCTCTGCTGTCAATCGGGTACTAAGCAGTCAAAATGACACTTAGGCAGTTTTACTTAAGTGTTGGCTCCTTCGCCCTCATGCGGCATAGAATGATATGACAATGTCAATAATCTTTAATAGAAGCTTACGACGATGTGGGTAAAGGTGAGTGCCATAGAAGATTTTCTTTATGAGAAATATGGGCTTATTATATTTACTCTATGTGGCTATAATCAAAATCAGCATACTGAATGTGCAGAAATTTCTGGTCACCTTTTTTAAGAAGCTCAGGGTATTGAAAGAATAAGATGGGGTGAGGCATATTCAGTTCCCGAAAGATTCTTCGAAAAATTAGAACTTCCTCACCTTATAAATGAAGAGGACTGAAGAGGATGGAATGCATTCGAGTAGGCTAAAATTCAATGGTCTCTGCAGGCTCCCGTTTTCACTAGAGAAACTTGAAAAGCGCTTCATACCGATTATGGTAGAAGGTGTGACAGTCGATCAATATCAGCCTTCATTAGGACCGCTGGCGTATTAGTGTAAACTCGTAGGCTTTGATTTTAGCCTCTCGAAAGTAAGGAAAGTTGTGTAGACGATACTATGCTGAAGCCTCCTCATTATTATCCAAACATCTACCACAGTAGGTACTTGAAGCAATACGGAGTCTCACCGCTCGATCAACCCGGTGATTGGGTAATGGAATATCTCCACAAAAATCGGAGCGCACCTTTTATTAACGTAAGAACCTTCTTCGATAGCGTTGCACACCTTTAGCTAGAAAGATCTTGCAACCTTACATATGCTCGTGCATGCTCAGCACTCACTTTGCTCGCTAAGAATAGTACGAATTTGTCAAAATTGGTCTTAGATTATCTTTGCTCAGACAGGTGTATTGCCTAGTCGATCTAGTCCAGGCTATATAGTTAAACGTGAATCGCTATGGTGTGGTATTCATGAACACAGTTTAAAATGAAAATATTGAGAAAAAACTGAAAGCGAAATAAAAAATACCATTTATAACTTTGCGCGCATCACTAATGATTCTAAAAGTTTGATTCCCGCTCGGTTAACAAAATAAATATTGACCTCTTTAAATGATATCACAATTGTATACTATCCAACCCCTCGACTGTTTTCTTAATGGATATTAAGAACAACTTAGAGCGGAAGACTCATTTGAAAATTGAGTGAAACTTCTTGACAAGAAAAATCCTCTTCCCGCCTTTTCATTCAAGTTCTACACATCCGTGAATAAGTTAATCAGCCCTTAGTACTAAGTGCTTCAACTCATCAATTCTTCTTGAAGGGATGAGAATGACGAGTGATTATGAGTCATCCGCGGTGGTCTAAGGACCCCTAGCAATAGTTTTTACTTTACACTAGTGGTCGCCGTAGCCGAATGGGTTGGTACTTGACTACCATTTGGAATTCGGAGTACGTTGGTTCGAAGCCCCGTGCAACACTAAATTGAAGAAAATGTTTTGTATAAAGTGCTTGCCTCTCGGCAAACCTTCGAACGTATTTCTGCCATGAAAAAGCTTCTCATAAAAAAAATCTGCCATTCGGAATCGGCTTAAAACTGTAGGTCCCTCCATTTGTAGAACAACATCAAGTCGCACACTACGAATGGGAGGAGGAGCTCGGCCAAACACTTAACAGAAGTGTACACGCCAATTATTATTATTTTTTTTATGTGGAGAAAATACATAATACCACCACCAGTAAAAAAACTTGAGTCACTTCAAACTTGCGCTTTATTAGAACAAAACTCAATTGGCTATAAAACTGGAAACTGTGAAATTTTAATAACATTAAATTTTTTTCAATTTGCACAAAGCTTGAACGTTGAAAACTTGTCAATCATTTCTAGTGATACACTTACTTAATGCACAGCTATGGATTTAGAAGGCCCCCAAACAAGTACATATTTTTGAAATGTTTCTTATCAGAAGGCGCTGGTACTACCTTACCGGGAGTAACAGCTACCTTTATGGGTACGTATGTATATGTAGTTAGTAAACTGTTGTCTATTTTATAACTAAGTTTTGGGTACTTAAAAACTTTAACTTGACAACAAATCAAGCATGACTTACGTACGTAATCACGCAACGTAATACAAGATTGCGGCCATCAGAAAGGTATGACGTCACACTGGAGCGCTTGCGTGAGAGAAATGTAAAAATGCAACAGCAATGCAAGAAGAAGATATTACGCAAACGGCACACAATGATCAAATGTGACGTCACACACACACACATCAATTTTGTCAAATTCACTGAGAGCGGAATAGTAGTACGAGATGGGCGCTACCATTCTGTACATCGTGCCTCCAGCTGATTCCACATATCACATCGAAGCAGATCTATCTCCAGAGGGGGCCTCTTTCTGGGCATATTTTTTGTTGAAAATAGAAGATGACGAAGAATTGTGCTTCTGATGAATATCGCTTTGGCGGTTACCGCATCATTTAGAAAGAAGAGGAAGCAATTTTTTAGGCCAAGTTTTATTATCTGCTAAACTGGGGAAAAAAGCTGTTGGGCAAACATTTTGATTGTTGTCTATCCAACACAAGGCCACCTTGCAGAAATGCCCTAAATACCAAAAGTGTACGGGTGTAGTAAATTAAATAAATATAGTTGCAAAATTGCGCAATTTGCATTTTTCCCATTACCACCACAAAACATAAAATCCCTGTGAGTTATTAGTTGGCCTGCAGATGGGCCAACAGTAGCGAATGATGAACAATTAATAAACATTGAGAGTGTGAAAAGCAACGACAGGCAGCTGGATACTTACAGGTATATACATATGTGTGAGTAAGTGTGTATGTGTATAAGTTATGTGGTACACCTGCAGTGCGGTCGCCGCGGTACTTTACGGCACATCATTGGCAGTTGTTGCCTTTGCTACAACATACACTGTTGTTGGTGTGATTTATGCCCACACTGTGCGTTGTACAAGAAAAATCTCAATGAATGAAAGAAAATTTTTAGAGTAAAAAATCACCTAAAAATACCTGATGAAAATAGTGCTGTTGTTGTATGACATGATCACTGGTGTTTTCAGTTTTTTAAATCTGTGCAGATATGTAGTATGTACAGCCATGCTCGCAATAATAGCAGCGTGACATATTGCGAAGTTTCTGCTATTTTTTATTAATTTTTTTATAAAAGTATCACTTATATTACAAAAACAAAAACTATATAAGGTTGCGCAAAATTAATCAATAAATTTTGTTTTTCAATATTTTTTTTTACAAATAAAACAAAACGATTTTCAGTGATGGAAATCTTTATTTTGAGTTAAATTAGAGTTATAGGCTATTGAATTTTGATATATAAAAGTGCAAGGCTAAAGTGGCTCGAATGTTGCGTAAATTTTTGAAATTTCTTTAGAAGACAGTTTTGTGCATTTGCTTCATATAAAGAACCTTTCGAACATTCGTTATATGGAGAAAAGTGAACAAGAGCGTAAAAAAAATTTCAAAACTCAACACGTATTTTGGGCACCCTTAAACTGGTAGAATACTATGTCAGAATTGAGTGGGTTACAAAACTGCATATCCTAAATGTTTCTACTAAATAATTTTTTCTAACTAAATAGTTGAAAATTTGATGAAATTGAAAAAATTTTAAAATATAAAATATGCTGCTATTATTGTAAACACAGGTGTATGTTAACATGTATGTATATATGTAATGTATGTGTTAATGTGTGTAAGAATGTATATATGTATTTAGGTAGCGTATGGATATATGTATGCTACTGCGTTTGTGATTCGTTGTGTAGCTAAATTGGCTGGCGTAATTTTGTTCGTTTATTCTCTTGAGAGTTGCCCGTGACGCGTGGGCGCAAGCGTTAACAAGCAACAGATCAGCGGCTCCCATACATTTATGGCACATAAGTATATACGTGAGTATATCAAATTGGCCCGCAAAAATTTTCATGCATACTGTTATACCCATAGGTATACACATATGTATGTGCGTGTGCTTGCGTGTCAGCCTTCAGTGACCATATGCCGATATTCATTAAATTTGCCGGCCGGTCACAGTAATTTCATTTAAATTTTTCTCACCCATTTGCTTTTTATCTACGAACACACATGCATAAATATTTATATCATCTACGTACCTATTCAATCTCCACTGGTTGCCGCTTCATTGGCGTTGACACACAGAAAAGATTTATACGCGTTCTGATAGATGTGGCTGCGATTATTGATGCGATAGCCATTATCCATTGTATAAATACTTATACAGCCTTACATTTATTATATATTCATAGCGAAAACAACAAAAACAACTGGAACTACATGGTTACTTATGATGGGACGCAAATTAAAATGCGTTAACACGAATCACGGAAGACTCAAGTGGCAGAGATAAATAGCGTAGCTGTTAGACAAATAGGCGGTACTGGAAAAATTATAAATGCTTATGTATGTACAGGGTGGTCCAGAGACAGGTAACTTTTTGGGAAAGATGTAAAAGTGCAAGTTGTTTTGTATTAGTAGTATATTATGGCTTTACTGAAAATTTGCTATAGTCTTTCCCACCTACCTGGGGCTCAGTCAGGTTAGCAAGAAAAAAGTATTTATTAATTTCGCATTACTTTTGGGTAATCATTGATATTGTAATGATTGGCATGTTCCATACATTTACCTACGTTGCATGTCAAGATCGTTACTGCGAAACTCAAGAGGCTGCTTCTAAAAGTTAGTGATCATGGTTGCCAGCGCCTATCGAATTAGGAATTGGAATCTTTTAAATTAATATGACACTTGCTTAGTAGATATAGGAATGATGGAAATTAAAGGTATTGTCAAAATTTTTATTTTTACGGCATTTCTAATTTTTGAATTTTTTTACTGCAGACCATGTGCCGCTAAAAAGGTTTTTTAATATACCTTTTTGTTGTTGTGTTCTCGTGGTAACTTGCCAATGCCAATTAATTGCCATGCTACTTTAGTCCGCTTTTAACAATTTAATTACTATGAGCATTTGTATGAGGGAAAGGTCATTTGTATCCAGTTTTCACCTGTTTCAAAAATTAAACTAAAAATTATGTTCATTCAGCTTTCATGTCTTGGATAGGCGGCAACCCTGTCTAAAAGTACAATGGGATAAATTGCCCTTAAAAACTTTTTTCCGTCCCGTGCTCGTGAGGAATATATTAATTAAATTACACATTTAATTAATTTCGCATTTTAGATAGTTGGCAATCCTGCTCAAAAATATATATACGCGGTACGTACTGAAATTTAGCTCAAAAACTTAATTTAATCCAACTATGAAACTTTCACAAAACGGAATAAATTTCGTTGCCGACCAGTTTTCCAAATCCATTCTTCCCTAAACTTTTTTCCCAATGCTTACTTTTTCCAAAGGCAAATGTTCCCAAATTTTTTCATCCAGACTGTTTTTCCCAAGACTTTTTTCCCAAATACATTTTTTTCCAAAGAGCAAAAAATTATTTATTAATGATATAAAAATTATAAAATGTGTAAAAATTCTTTAGAGGCTGATATTGTGTCCAAGGAGTCGAAGGTACTCAGAAATTTCGCTCCCTTTGTAATCTTCATATTGAGCCACTATACTTCTCATTCTCATCTTTGATTGTAACCATTTCTTTTTTGGAGCTGCTTTTACTTTTTGTCCCAGGTCTAATTGTCTTAAAATTGTTTCTGTGTCACACTGCTCTTTCAGAAACTCTTGAAGAAGATAGTACAATGATGGATGGTTTTTTCCAACCATAAGTTGAAATCTCTTATGCCATCCCTCGCTTATATTGTTAGTACGGTGTTGATTGTTAAGCGTAGCTTCGTACGTGTTCCATAAAACAGGCAAGAACCGTGGAGGAACCCCAAAACAAGTTTGGGAAAAATAGGATTTTAATTGAATTGGGAAAATGGCTTAGGGAAAATTGGTTTGGGAGTTATTTTATTGGGAACAAAAGTTTTGGGAAAAATGACTTTTGGGAAAAATGGATTGGGAAAAGTGTACGGTAACCAATAAATTAATCACCCCTTAGTTCTAAGTGACTCACCTCACTAATTCTCCTTGAAGGGATGAGAATGATTAGTGATAATGAGTCATCTGCGGAGGTCTAAAGACCCCTAGCAATAGTTTTTACTTTATACTAGTGGTCGCCGTAGCCAAATGGGATGGTGCGTAGCTGACATTCAGAATTAAAAGAGAGAAATTTAGGCAAAAAAAAATTCCCAAAAATTTTGTTTCAAAATACATACTGTTTTTTTTTTTAAATGAGAAAAAACCAATTTTGTCTGAAAAATTTGCAAAAAAACGCAATTAAAAAAAAAAATTTTTTAAAGGTATATTTTATTTTAAAAAATTAAGAAAACAAATTATAAACATATTAAAAATAACCAAAAATATTCCACTTCAAAACACTCCATACCAAAGTTTTACACATTGAATAAATATTAAAATTATTATGTTTTTTCAGCATTTTTTCGGTTTACTTTTTATTATACCCACGCCTACAAACAAACTTATTGAACTAAACTAGAAGAATTGGCGACAATATCGAAAGCACTTGGAGCACTTGACATGGAATCGCTCAGTTAGGTCCTCTAAAACACGCGTACTATCATACTTTTCTAGCTTTACGAACACAAGCATACATAGGGATTTGAGGGTGCCGCTAAACATAATAAACCTTCCAACCATAATAGGACACGGTTTCGTTCCTACGACAATCATGGCTGTCCTCGCAGTATCGTTTCCAGGCGATCAATTTTTCCAAAACAATGGTGACTATTTCTAGCCCCAAGGCACATATGGCTGAAATGATATGTATCTTAAAAACCTAGGACGTTTCTGCATCATGCTTATAATCTAGAACACACCACAAAAAAAACTAACTAAAGTAAACTGCAGCTACGTGGTCATCCATATTCATTGCTAAGATGACTGATAACGCAACTACCAAACTAATTATGATCGATGAAAGATTTGCCTCTTTGCTGAAGCTAAAGATTGCTCAAAAAGTCTTATCGAAATGGTATTTGTAGCAGCATTTTCTAAAAAAAAAAATGCACCGATGATGGCACCCGAGAATTTAAATCAAATTGGCTTCCTTGCGGGTTTTCCGATTTCCATGCATGTCAATGAATATTCGCCTCGTCAGCCCAAAATGTTCTTTACTTAAATTGGAGGAACGATAGATACAATTCAAGCCTTAAATTCGTTTTTCATTTGCTGAGTCAATGGGGCTTTATGCGGTGAATAAAATATCATTGTAATGAATTTTCAAATTTTTGTAGTTGAGATCGCCGGTGAATTGGAATTTCTTGATGGAGTTCGAGTAAGGACTGTTGATAATTGTCGTTTAGTACAGTATAGCGTCATAGAGCGTGCTATCTGCCCATCAGCAAGTTAACTTTTTACCCTTCACCTCACAATCTGAGGTACAGCTCTCACGATGAATGACTAATTCTAGCCAAAACTTCTTTTCCGAAAATGCACAATTTGGGCAAACAATACTCACTTTGGAAATAAACGACTAATTTCGTTCGAGTAAGGTACTTTATCGAGTGGACCGAATAAGAAGTTTTACTACACATATTTATAAGTAGATGATTTGAAATTGATACTTATCGTTCTCAATAAATAAATTTTCATGTCCATTTCAATAAACGAGTTTCTTAGAGAGAAACTCGTTGGAACTACTTGCCTGTAAACGCTTTTTATTAACTGTCATCTACATTTTACATGGAAAAAACCTGTCAAAACGTCATAGAATTTAGAAATACACTTTTATTTGGGGCACCCTGTACCTGCTATGTTAGACTATCAGATTGCGAATATACGCACACCGCATCGCGTATTGCCGAGCCAAATTGCCTAGGGTGTGGTGGTTTACTCACCAACACTACCGCTGACTGACTGCTAATGATTTATAGACATTTTAATTATTGAAAGCAGTTAAATGGCTATGCGTAGGAGCAGATCTCGATGGGTTTCTAAAATTAAACTTTATTCTATTATAATTTTTTTTTGTATTTATTTCTCTAAACTGGCAGCGCTCAATTTATGGGCAGTGTGAGTTGGCAACAGTAAGTGGAATTATTGAATTTTTATCCATCATAATGGTTGATATTATGGAAATAAGCTATCAATTTTTAAAGCTACTTTATAGGAAAAAAAAGATTAAAATGTCCCAAATATATTTAAGGTAATAAAAAAGTTGATAAAGCAGAATTCAAAATGCTGTTGACAGAAAATATTGGGCCGTCGGTATTATGCAATTTTAACTGTTATGAATTTGGTCAGAAATATAGGTGTGCGTATACTTATAATAGGTATAGGTGTATTTGTTTGGGTATAGGCAAACACATTTATTATAAGAGCGCACAATTGCTGGGTTATGCTGATGATATTGAGATCATCGCCACGCGAGTTATTTTTTGAAGTTGAATAAAGAATCTAAGCGAATCATCAAACAAGAAGTTGTTAATTTTTTTTATCAGTTTCACATATGTATGAAGGGCTCTAAAATTTCAATGGGAAAACGTAAACTGAGGTATTCATTGCGTATACTTTATTTACTAAGAGGAAAGTTCAACTATTGTTTTACAACTTTGTAGAAAAGTAAAAAGAATGTAGTTGGGCTATCTGTTACTACATACGTAACATATACTATTTATATATATATATAATATTTATATTATGTTTCATACACATATACATATATGATATATATATTTTTTTTCTCAAAACAACTCATTAGAAAATTTCAAGAACAATTAGAAATACATTTTTCAAAGGATATTATTGTACTGTTTTTGTTCTGGTGAAAAGTAAACAGAAATATCTATTAAAAGCTGAATATATTTTCTCTTATTTCATATTTATATTAATAACACAGAACCAGTACAAGTATTTAAAACCATTTTTTGAAAATTTAGTTGTTTAAAAGTTAAAATTTTTTTCTATGTAACGTCAATAGTTTCACTTCCACATGAAATGTTTCCTAAATAACATTTACTATCGCACGATGTAATGATAAAAGAACTTTAATGAGTTTATGTATTTGAATTTCAAAGTTTTGTACTGAGATACAAAATGCTCAGAGTGAGGGTGAAGCTCCTGAACTTACTGTTGTAAAGTTGCAAATACAGTTTTTAGTATATGTAGATCAGTGTATGTGCATAAATACAAACTTATGCACAGATGTGCACGAATATTTTTTCATTACATGGAAAGAAATGACCTTCAGGCACGAGTTGCATGCAACATGCAAACTTACTTTGACATTTTTTCGCGCGACATATGTGAACATTTTTGTATTCTTGCCACACAACTCATACTGCAGAGTAGATGTACAGTATGCATGAGTACAAATATTACTTTTTACAATTTCGAAATCTGTTACTTAACTTTATGCAAACTTCCCACACTCTAATTCGTATTTCCTGTGCATGTCGGCACCTATGTATACAAGTCACAGTTGAGATAAATACTTTCCGACTGAATTGACTAAATGAGAGTCATGCAACAAAGTGTTTCGTACCAGGCGACGCCAAGCTACTACAATACATACATAACTATAATAAGTTTGTATGATACTCAATATAAGTTCGCCTCTTTTCATCTTACCTTGGCCTCCCTCACATTCGGTAACAAAAGTCAAAATTTATTTTCGGCACCGCCAAACAAACACTTCTCATGCCCGTCAATTTAGCGGCGAACATTCACTTTGATGGACTTTGGCAAACGTATGAAAAAATGTGCACAGAAGAAGCACAGAAATTTATAAATAAAAAGCAAGGCAAAAATACTTAAATTGTAGAAAAAAATATTAACAATTTTGGAAGAAAAGTCGAGAATTGTATGTTGAAAGAAGCTTATTTACACTTCCGATTTGCGTCTCGGTTGCAGCAAGTGTGGAATACAGTAGCCGATCTTTTGTATAGACACCCAAATAATGCACACCCCAAAGTATGAACGAAAACAAAAAAGCAAGAGTACGATGGACTTAAGATAGACTTAAAACTGTGATTATATTGATTTTCAGCCGATACCCGTCTGATGACGCCATATTATAATGCCATTAGGTTTTTTTGTTCAAAACCTATCGACAGTACTGAGTGCTAAGTTAAAAAAATAAAATAAAAAAAAAAAATTGATACAAATTTTTTAACTTTATAAGGAAACACTATTAAAAAATATTTGTCAATTAATTTGAACCATTTTTAAATAATTTACAGTAGGTGTCAATCATACATGAATGACATATGTATACCAGGAAGTACAAGGTCCTGGCGTGGAACCTCCCGAAGTTAGGCAACAACGAACTACTTCTCAAAGATTATACGAAGTACCTCAGATTAATACTAGACAGCAAATTGCTGTGGAAGCAAACGTTGAGGAGAAGGCGAAAAAGGCCAGTAATGCGTTTTACGCATGTAAAAGAATGCTGGGCGTTACTTGGGGTCTATCACCCTCTCTGATGTATTGGTGCTACACGGCAGTAGTTAGACCGATATTGCTGTATGGGGCCTTAGTATGGTGGACTGCGACAAGAAAACTGGCATACTTAATGCCACTGAAGAGGATTCAACGACTCGCTGCTCTATGCATAACAGGAGCGATGAAAAGCACTCCAACGGCGGCGCTGGAAATGATACTTAGCATACCACCTAGAGGAGGCTAGTGCCTGCGGGGGTATTCACCTGCAGAACCTTCGGTCACAGCTCAATAGGAAAGTGGAGCTCAGGGTGCGCGGACTACATGACTCCGTACTTTAATTGGGAGAGAAGGTTTCGCTCTACAATTGAAGAGGAGGGATGGCACAAAGTCATGAAGCCTGACTATAGAACTTTTCACATCTACACAGACGGCTCTAAAACTTTAGACGGGGTGGGAGCGGGTATTTACTGCTTTACAGCAGTATTTTCCAAGCGGAAGCTTTTGCTGTGGAGAAAGCCGCGGAGCTAGCCTACACTAGAACAAGAAAGAACTCAACCATTAATATACGAGTATACGTGGATAGTCAAGCAGCAATAAAAGCAATAAGCTCATATTGTATTAAGTCCAAAAATGTTCGACGGAGCAGGGAGGCCATAGAAAGGCTAGCCGCAAACAGTAGGCTGCATATCTACTGGGTACCTGGTCACAAAGGCAATGTGGGGAACGAAATAGTAGATGAAAGGTATTATGAGAAACGAATAGTAGTGCTGTTAGACTACCTTTTGAGCAAGAGAACGACATACTAAAACCGCTAAACACAATATACAATGAAATGGACGTCCACATGAAAAGGCGAGTGACAACTAGGTGGACTAATCTGAACACATGCAAAACAGCAAAAGTTATGTGTAGAACTAACAAAACAACTAACAAAAAACTAACTCATTTCGTACTTACGCTCTCGCGAAAGGACTGCAGAACTATCATAGGTATGCTAACAGGTCATAATCTATTGGCTGCACATTCGTACAAGATAGGGATTGCTAACACAGACAAATGCAGGAAATGCAGAGAGGATGTTTAGGAAACTTTAGAACCACTTCCGGGGGAGCTCCCAGCTCTACTTAGATTCGCCAAAAGCGCTGGCATCCTACATGATGTCTACTTTAGGTATTCATAGAGGTCGGCCTCCATCTGGTATCGCTAGGGGCCAAAAGGTCTATGCGTGGCTTATTGCCAACCAGGCTAACCTAACCTAACCTATGTACATATATTCAGATAAAGCGTTCTTTAATATTTCTTGCCTGTAGGTATAAAACTCCTTTAGAACTTTAATCGACATATTTCGTTTTAAACAGATGTAATGCTAAGTTTTATATTATTAAATAAAAAATTAAAAAAAAAACGTATTTAAAAAATTTTTTTTGCAACCCTGCACAGAAATATTTATATACAATATTAAATCCTAATACTCGTAGGATATATCTCGACACCCACGCTGCGCTGTTTTATAAAGTTTTTTACAATTTTTTTAGTAAGTGGCAAAAAAACAACCTTTAATTGGTATAATTTTATAAAAAAAATTTAATCATTTTTAGCATGTGCATAAGTCCAGTAGTTTCAGCGTGAAAGTACTTATACCTAGACACACCTATTTTTAAATATTTCGTACTTTACAGCACTCGTATCTTTAAAAAAGTTCAAATGAAATAATACTGGGTTGCAAGTCATAAAATTTGCAGGTAAATAAAAATATCTTTACAAATTGAAGTTGGCAACCCTGTACACAATTATTTCTGTAATTACTCTGAGTAAAATATGTCTCATTTAGCACCTATATTGCGGTATCTTACATTTTTAAAGAACTTTAAATAGGTGGCAACCTTATGTGAATGTTTCCAATTAATTTTATTTAAATATTTCGTGTTTTACAGCACTCATGCCTTTGTGAAATTTGGATGAAAATTTGTAATTGTATTGTACTTTTGGGTCACTTAGTTGCAGCTCTTAGCTAGAGTTGGTTGCTAAAATATTTGCATCGCATACTCGTAAGTGGCTGGAGCTGGTTCAAGTCGAAGTATTATAGTCGTACATATGTATATTTTGATTACATAGACGAAAATATGTTTGGGAAAAAATTTTGCTCGCTAAATTGTTCTAGGACCAAAATATTCCGAAAAGTTGTACTCATGTATAGCCAGACTGGGTTCATATTTAAAATAAATAAATAATAAATATAAAAAAAAATATAAAAAATAACAAAAATAATAAAAAAAATTAAAATAAATTTGTACATTTCTACATACATTAATTACACAATAACATATTTTTTTAGGAAAAATAGACCTTTAAGTGCTGCTATAGCCAATATGCTCCCAAAAATCCTACTTGTGCGTCACATTCAGTATGTATAAAATATAGTTTATATAAGAAGATATATTATGTTTTTGCAGAAAATGGAGACGATTTAAAAAATGCGTTAAATTTAACTTTTGGAGAAATATTAGTAAAACTTAAGTTCACACAAGCAAGTGGCTACTGTACTATACGTGTGTATTAACAATAATATAATAACGAGCGTCCATTAAGACACCTATTTTTAGTGCAAGTTTTTTTGTGTCATCCGTTAAGCGTTCTCCTTTGGCAGCTGTCATTTGTGAACATTGAGGTGTAGCCATATGGAATTACTTGGACACTCGAGGCACAGAGATAATTGGATAATGTATGGGATTTTTCGGTCAACATAAACCACCTTCTTGCTATCAAGTGACCTTTCCTTGATGGGGTAGCTCAACCTAATGAAAAAATTGCTGCATTTAACAAGAGTGTTGATCAAAATACGCCACTTTTGACTCGCTGCCAACAAAAAAGTTGTCAGAGTATTTAGACAAAAGATTTGATCTTGCTTGCTCACAAGCTTCAGATGTCTTAGTATTTGCAGTCAGCTGACCATGCGCTACCCCGATCGTGCGTGAAGTGTTGACTTTTAAAAGAAAATGTATCTCTCTGATGTGGCCCATTTCGGATTTGGTGACTTTGTCAACAAACTGAATTGCCGCATTTCACGAGCTGAGTATCTAAGAGAGTCTCAGAGTGATCTAACATAAGCTTAGGTGGGCATCTTATAGTTTGAGTTATGTATAATTGCTTTACGAGTACAATATCAGGCCTGAGCTTTACTAAAAAAATTACCGTTTTCCTAAGATTCAGATAACATGAGCTTGGTAATTCTGCAGGCAGACGCCGTACACCATCTCTTATAACCGATTGCTGAAGATTTCATAAGGAAAAGTGCTGCTATTTATCTATAATGCTAAGCTTTGCTTGAAATCGCCAAAGAGTCTTCGCCGTCTATCTCATTCGTGGCATCGTTTTCGGAGAAGTTTCAATGACTAGATATTCGAGCTTTGTACCCCGAGAGCTTTTTGCAAACGTTACTCGAAAGAGTTTCTTATTGCTTAACTAGTAAAGATTTCAGTGAAAGGTCATGGCGTCAAAGAAAAATTATTGACTAAAAAAAATTAACCGGCTTGAAATTGACGTGACCCACTATGCTCCAACGGTATCAGAAACTTTCGTCTGGAAAACACTAGCAAAACCAGGCAACTGTGAAACGGTAGCTACAACTCCTCGGTTTAACTTGGAGCTGTCGATTTAAGTATATTAGGATGCATCATCTCTCGACAAAAAAACAAAAAAATATGTACCTACTATTTTTCCATGACTTCACTATACATTTTTTAAACGTAAGACTTTCGTCAAAATATTTTGGAAAAATATTAAGATTTGCGTGAGCTCGACCGACTTGAAAGTACCTCCAAAAATCCCATTTTTTCTATTCTGATGATACATTTTTTAAACAAAGTTATGCATATTTATGCTGTTCTATCATCAGAGGTTATTTTTGGAAAAAATGCTTTGGAAACTCATTTCATTTACAAAACTCCCTTCAAGGTGTTTTCAAGTTCAGTTTACGTAAATCTTAATATTTTTCGAAAAGATTTTGATGGAAGTCTTAAAATATATTGGGTAGTCGAAAAAGTCTTTTCGTATTTTGTCAATAGATGTCGTTGGAGTCATCTATCTCCAACGCTACCAATCACATTGTGTCATATCATATGGTGTTAGAAAGGTGACATTTTAAGCTTCATTTAACCATAAAAAAATTAAATTCGGAGAAGTTATAGCTGTTCAAAAATGAGTGAAAATAATGAAGAAATTCGATATATTTTGAAATTTTTGTGTAAAATAGGGAAGAATGCCACGCAAGCCACCAATGAAATTTGTGAAGTTTACGGAGACGATGCTGTATCAGTTCGTGTAGTACAACAATGGTTCGCTCGCTTCCGTTCTGGAAATTTCGATATGAAAGACGCACCGGTCGACCTATCGTTGAAAAAGTCGATGAAATTATGGAAAAGATTGACCAGGACCGTCACATAAGCTGCCATGAAATCGCCAAGGCACTAAACATTCATCATCAAACGGTTTTGAACCATTTAAACAAGGCTGGTTACAAAAAAATGAATTGTCTGTGAAAAATGTAATTAACATCTACAATTCTTTGCTGAAACGAAATGAAATCGAACCATTTCTGAAGCGAATGGTAACAGGAGACGAAAAGATCATGGTGCAAGGGTGGTGAAGCTCAACAAATGGTCGTAAAGCCAGGATTGACGCCTCGAAAGACTACGAGCTGCTCCAGCCTGCTCGAACGATTGATTCTACACTTTACTGTCAACAACTAATGAGATTGAAGCAAGCAATCGAAAAAAACGGCCAGAACTGATCAGCAGAAAGGGCGTCGTCTTCCATCAGGACAACGCTAGGCCACACACATCTTTGATGA
Organism: Anastrepha fraterculus; assembly: GCA_037575425.1. NCBI lineage: Eukaryota > Metazoa > Arthropoda > Insecta > Diptera > Tephritidae > Anastrepha > Anastrepha fraterculus. The sequence goes on along the minus strand of JAYXIM010023013.1, from coordinate 41,462 downwards.
CTCGGCAAAAACTGGGAGAGCTTGGCTGGGAAGTTTTGATGCATCCACCATATAGCCCTGGCCTTGCACGATCGGACTACCATTTGTTTCGGTCAATGCAGAACTCCCTTAATGGAGTAAAGTTGGCTTCAAGAGAAGCCTGTGAAAATTACTTGTCGCAGTTTTTCGCCGAGAAACCACAAAAGTTTTACACTGATGGAATAATGTCTCTAGAAGAAAAATAGCAAAAGGTGGTCGACCAAAATGGTACATATTTGGTTTAATAAGGTTCACTATAAATATAAAAAAAAAATGAGTTGAAGTTTGATTAGAAATACGAAAAAACTTTTTCGACTACCCAATAATAGATTTTATAATTCGGGCGGAAAAGATGCTGCTTATTTTGGTTAAATGCCTTGATGTACATATACATATAAGTAAGTGGTGGTCCCAAGAAGACATGAGAAATTCATTGTTCAATGGATGGAAATTTTTATTTTGGATGATGGAAATCTTTAGTTTGACCTTTACGCACTCCATTGCTTGTCTTTTTGCCTGTATATTCACAAGTGTCAAACGTGATTGACGTACGACGCCACTTGAATAATTATAAATCTTACAATAGGGTAATCAATTTTGCGCCACATTTTATATTACATGAATGTGATGCCTAAAGGAAAAATATGCTTCCATGCCCATTCTAAAAGCAAACAATCTTCATTAATGTTTGTGAAGTAAAAAAACTGCAATAAACTAAGTAAGCAATGAAAAGCGCCAAAGTGCAATAAAAACCACAATTGTATGCTAAAGTGATCGCCACAACCGCAACACCACTTGTGCACAACTGTACCACTCGGTGTAGAGTTATATTGATCAATCAGAGAATGACTTCGCTTCCGCGCATTTGTGCCACTACCAGTGTGAATGTGTGAAATCACATTAACGTATTTACTATTTGTGAATCGAAAAACCAATAAAATATTTGGGCTATAAAGTTATTTATAGAATGTCTACAAAAGCTAAAAGTTTTCTGCGCTTTTTTTTATTTGCAATTTCTGAGTCAATGAGAAGGTTCGAAAAGAAAAATGTAACACTTTTAATCACTGTATCCAACTGACGCGGGGCGTTAACCAACATTTATTTATTGTTATAATTTTGTAAAGAAAAAATGGCACAAGAAAATATAACCAACAATCCGCTAACTAAACTGGTTGAAGGTGCGAGAAAGGTGTTTGCACGTGGCAAGGGTGTAATATGTGAAGAAGGGGTTGGAAGGAGTTGCAGTTGATTTTATTGAAACTAAATAAGAAGTCAATTGCTACGCATAGTATAAAATGGAAATCAGCACAGCGGCGCCGTGGTTGAGTGGATTTGTGTGCGTGACTATAACTCGGTTGTAGTTTCTGAAAGCGGTCGCCCCTCGACAGGCAACGGGGGTCTGAATTTTTTAGATTGAGCTAAAGCTTACACCTTAGGATTAAAAGGCTTACGAAATTACGATATCCTTACATTTGCGGCTAAAAAATTTGTTCGACAACTTAATTTGGAATACCGTGAGGAAATATTCTTATGACATATTAGCCCTCTATCACCCTAACATCTACATCTTTTTGGTACCTTTCAGTTAAAATTGGACAAAAAAAGAACATATAAAATAAAACAATTTTGTACTGACTTATTACATTTATAGTTAGCAAGGTGCCATTTGTTCAGTTTTTTTTTTTATTGCCATGCATATTAAAAATTAGATTCAATTGAAAGACTAATCTTTCCACTATGAAATGAGTATTTTTACTTACGTAAAGTTCTATTACGAAATAGAAAGAATTTACATGGAAAAACCTCAAGAAAGTTTCTCTTTTCTAAATTATAAACAAAGCGAAACGTTTATGGGTCCTTTTTAAAGGACGTAAATCATGATTCTCTTTGAATAAACCCAATTTATAAATATCGTTCGGAATTAGAGGATGCTTAGCTCAAAAAGCTCAAAACTAAGCTCAGAACCGTTTGGCGACCATTGGGTTAGGCACTTATTTTACGTACCGATTTCTTGTTAGGCACTCATTTTACTACAGCCAAGTTTTAAAATCCGCCAGGTCAAAGTTTGTTAGGTTTAAACACTGTGCGTAAAATGATGCAAAACAAAAAATCTCCATACAAAAAACTAGAAGTTTTAGGTCACTTGCAGATTACTTTGAAGACAACTAGAAATACCTTTATTGCAAAATCCTTTATATTTATATATATAAAATAAGTAAGAGTAGGAACTTAAGAGAGCCACATGGTATTGAAAAGTCTCTAAGGAGAATGTCCGGTACTGCTTTAATATGTATATAATCCATATTCGAAGGTAGTAATTTACTGCAATACTCATAACTTCACTATTGCTCAAATTAAGACAATTTTGCTCCGCAGAATCTTTCTCTCAAACATTTCAAGAGACGCTTCATCGGATGTTGTCATCGTCCAAGCTTCCGCGCTATACGTTAGGACGGGCATGATGAGAGTCTTGCAGAGTATTAGTTTTGTTCGTCGAGAGAGGACTTTACTACTCAATTGCCTACTTAGTCCAAAGTAGCACTTGTTGGATTTCCTGGCTGACATTGTTATCGGTGTTAACGTTGGTTCCTAAATAAACGAAGTTTTCTCATCCGAGGTTTTGTTCGAGTTTTCATTGAGGAGATCTTTACGTGGCGGGTCCCAAACCCAGCGCACAACCAGCTATCCTGGGATGTTTCGTCCTCTCACGTTGACTCTCTCCCGAACGGGTGTTCGGAAGCTAACCAGAGGATACTTGAGCTAATCCCGGAAGTTGGGAGCTGTTTGAAGCTTATGTAGAAGAATTGTCCTGGCCACTCCCAAATAAATTGCGATCAGTAACTTTGCGCAGTTGCGTGGATTTCTACATATGGAACCATCCTCTACATGAAATTTAATAACAATCTGTTGCTTTTACACCATAATAAAAATAAGTATATATGACCTTGCAAGTTTTGCACAGCCTTCGAGATATCTTCTAGGTAGATATAGCTAGTAAAAATTCATCTAATTTAAATATATAGACCCAATTTTACTACATCATTAATGAAAATCGTGAAAAGTAATAACACGCAGTACTGAGTTGCTGGTCGCAACCTACTCTAATTTTTTTATCTTAGTAATGCTCCTGGCTGTGTATACCATGCCATATAAAACCGGCTCATCATAATCACTACTGAATGCTCCCTTAAAGGTGAGACAACTAGTCGCTTTACTGTTTTTTGTAAACATCTTTACTTCCATTAAGGTTCCTCACAACTCAAGATAAAAAATATTATTATAAAAAAAAAAACTGCAACGGTTCTGCTTTTTTAAACGTATTATTAATTATGAAATATCGCATTTAGTTGGCAGTGTTTTAGTTTAAAATTAGCAAATTAGTCGATTCTCTAATGTGCACAGGAGTCTATAAGGGAGTTACTGAATTTATACTGTCACGAACTTTGCATAAAAGTTTTAATCTAGGCACTTTCACGATCCAATCATTTCGTGAAGTAAATCTTCAGCTTTTTCAATTAGACTCTGCAAAAGTTATATTTCGCCCCTATTCGCCACTTTGTTCATACATATCAACTTTGATCTCTAAACCTTGCTGCCTTTAGCCTCAACCTTCAACCTTTATGAATAGCCTCATAGTACTTACAACTTTGTTACTGTCAAGTAGCCCAAATAACGTTTACCACTTCCATTATCTTCTTTAAAAGCTGCTTTTCAATTTGCCTCTTTAGTCGTTGTTACGCTAATGTATCTACAAGTATAATAAAAGCACCGTAGATACGCTCCTCTTTATATTTATTACAAATAAATTGTATACCTTCTTTATTCTCAAGGTGTAAAAATGACAACGACTAAACAAAAGGAACAACAGCATCATTATCCACATTATCATCGCCATCGACAGCAAAGGAACCACAAGAAGTATTGAATTTCAAACATAATCAACAGCGCACAAGCTGCTTCAGGAGCAGTCGCAGAGAGGTAAAAAAAGTCGATAGTAAAAAACATGTCATCCGTTAGCGTAGCATAAGCGAAAAATCATCAAGAAACTTTGAAGTTTAAATGCAAATAAACAGTCATGCCAGCTATAGTAAATGCATCGTCAAGCATTCCATCACAAAGTTTGTTGGAGTTGCACATTTTTACTTGTACTTACTTACAACTTACGCTCGTCTAACATTCATTTTAGCTGTAGCGACGTGTTTGCTTTCTTGTACCTTTTGTAATCCTTGTGCTTTAATGAAAAGATTTTTTGCCGGCGCGTATACGCGTCTAAGTTTCACCCGAGCTCAAGAGTATCTCTTACCATTACGCGCCACTCCACTCGAATGCGTAATAATTTGTGTGTATACTTGTGAATAATGGGCATAAAAAAGGATGCTAAAAGCAGATGCTGGTTAAAGTGTAGATGTATTTATAATACACACGCAAACATACACACATGCATAATACGTATAATATGAAAGCTCACTGCATCAACTTCTTTAATACTTTAAATTGTTGCAACTGTAGTTGTGTGGCACGGGGAGAAAGCATTGTGGTAATACAAAAAAATCTACATAGTAGCTCGTGCCGCACATTTTTGCCGTTCTGGTATTCTTTTGTTGACCTGGTAACCTTTAGTTTTTTTGTCCTTTCATGTCTAATCTTTGATATTGAACAAGCTAGCGGCGAAATTCCCCTAAGCGAGAGTCAAAGACGACAAAAGCTAATAAAAGCGGGACGGATGTAAGGTTTTTCAACACAAGAGTGCATACATAGATTTTTTTATATGCTCACGAGCATTTCAATACATACTTATGCATGCACTTAGGCGTATATATGGACATATTTACATGCATACATACATGTGCACTTTAAGGTGCAACACCAAAGCGGAACAACAACCAAATCTTATAAATTGGTAAATTTTTTATTTTTTGTTTTTCAGAACCTGTTATGTGAGGGATTTAAATTAAAAATGTTTTAATAGATATATAATATAAAATATAATAGGAAATTCAATAAGATCTGATGTTCCATAATTTTTTTCATTTACTTATTTAACTATCTGTAGTAATTCAAGCTCATATTAGCTCTGGCCTGTACAACTATTATTGTGTTTTGGACTTGAAATAAACGAAATGAAAACATAAAATGAAAGTGAACGTAAATGGTCGTTTTTACGTCTTCCCAGAACTTTTACTGAAAAATAAAAATTTCAAATAAATTCGATAAACTCGATTTTTAGATGTATATAAAGGGTCTTTCAAAAGTGGCGCCAAGAAGTCAGTAGAGAATCATTCCTAGACGGTACCTTTTTAATGTCATCTTTGACATTTGCAAGCAGACAGATGGCTAATTTTATACGACAAATTAATGCGGTAAAATTATTAAAACTTATTATGAAAAACGTATTCTTAAGAAAAATATATCACAAAGTTCATAATTTTTCTGGTGGAAATAATCATCCGAGTGCCAGTTTCAATTCAAGGGTTGGTGAAAAAATTTCAAGAAACTCGATCTGTCTAGGATAGAAAACGGGCATGCAGACCAGACTACCGTTTTTTGAAAAGTAAAGTAAATTAAAGTAAAAAGTAAAGTAAAATTTAAAAGCTGAAACGTACCTTTCAAATCAAGATTATTGAACTCAATGCGATAATGTGTGAACGAGTCTTTGAAAGTGTTCATTCCAGTATAACAGCCTGTAGACGTGCTCAAGGTGGACATTTAAAAGAGTGAATTTTTTCACTTATAAAGAATGGACCCGAAAACCCTATTCGAATGTGTTTACTCATCACTAGCATAAAACTAACAGTAATTAAATAATGCGTATACATATTCATAGTGTTTGCTGTCATTATTAATATGGCGTATTCAGTTTTTGTAACTTCTACGTACGAGTATTCTTCAAAATGTATTCGGTTAAGTGTGAGCTTGCGGAGAAAATTGTGCGCGAAAAAGAAACCACTTGCTTCTCGCTTGTGCTTGTCGCACAATGCCAAAGCAGAAACCTTAAATTTTCCGAAGTGTACGGTAACTTATATGTTAAAAAAGTTGAATGAAACTTTGTCGGTGAAACGATGGCTTGTCAGTGGAAGAAAAAAAGGATTTACGTCGGACACAAAAGCCAAAGAAAGGTTTCGCTATTTCGAAAAAAGCTGACATTTCTTTTCGAGGTACCACAAAACAGTCCCGTATGTCGGAAGGATACGTCCAAGAAGTGTGCAAAAGTTGAGGCTGACGATCATGTCAGTCAAAGACGACTATGGCTATGGACGATGAAACATGCTACGTAGACGTTAAACAGATTCAGGATGCTGAGTTTCATACTGCAATGAAGAGAGTAGGGGTCCCAGGTGCGTTTAAGTTAAAAATATTGGACAATCGCCTTAAAAAATATTTGGTTTTCCCAGCCAACTGCCAGTGTGCTATGAAAAGCAAAATGCTCATTATCACAGATATTATAAATCAATAAATTTATAAGGAGTGTTTGCAAACACGTTTGCTGCTATTCATAAAACAAAATATAAGGCTCAGTTCTGTTGTGGTCCGATCTGGCATCATATCATTATAGCCAATTTGCTGTGAACTGGTATGAAGAACAGATGGTAAATATTGTTCAAAAGAACCACAATCCACCAAATTGTCCACAATTGTGTCCCATTGAAAAATATTGGCCAATTGTTAAAAGAAAATTGCTAAAAATGAAAAAAAAGAACATCCATTACTCATTTCACTTCGTGGCCGTCTGAACAACAACTAATTGGATGAGCGTAAGAATACGCGTGAAATGAGCGGACAAAATTCTGTTGCCGAATTTCCGATGAAGTGGCAGCCGAAGTTAGTTTCACAATTTTATTTCGCTTGACCAAACTTTTGAATCTACCTTAGCCAATACCAATGTATCTATCTATCTTGTATCTCTTCTTCGTTCGGCTGACTGAGTGCCCGCCACTTCAATTAAAAAATTTTCACATACGGTAACTCTTACTTTCTGCGAATGTTTTGAAGAATAATCCACTCTGGCAATTCTGGACTAGTACTCTTAGCGGCAAAATGATAGCACATGAATATTTTGACGAATTTTCACAATTTCCTTCTTTTCTTCTTTATTTGTTTTGTATGTTCATAATTTTTAGTCAAGGTGGCACAAAATTAATCACTCTATCGGAAGATTTGTAATTATAAGCAAAGGCGCGCATAAAGTGAAAAATAAAGATTTCTATCAATTTTCATTTGCAAAATTGTTTTTCTTTATTTAGTAAAAAAAGTTATTTAAAAACAAATTTGTATGAATTATTTGCGCCACCTTGCATATATGTAAGTGTAGTTCATTGTCGATCAAAACCATATATGCAAATACAAATTTACAAAATTTATACCGGAATTATTATAAATCAAGATTTATACCAATATTGGGAAAATTACACAAACTTTTTCGCAAAATATCAATTTTTTTCTAAAATGTCTAATTTTAATTATAGTTTCTGGAAAAAATTTCGGTATGTAGTTTAACAGCTTATTCGATTGAAGTATAACAAGGTGCACATTTCGAGCTACTGAAAATTTTTTAATTTTTTTAAATTTCTCTAACTTTTTATAAACCACCTTTGTGAAAAAATAAGCACTACCAGATTGTCTAAAATTGGTCCACTGGAAGCATTACTTCTATAGCAAAAACTTGTCTCACTCTTTCCCTGGTCTCTCGGCAGGGTAGTAAGTGTAGATACATACATATTTATGCATACACTCAGCCGTTTTAACTTACGTTACATGCTTTCAGTTCGGTGTTGCATTATTTTATTGACTTGCGTTGAGAATCAGGGTCAGTGGAGCAACGCACTACAATTTGATATGTTGCAATGATACCACTCCTCGACAGAGATGTGCGCAGATGTGGACCCTTTGTGGTCTGCTGCATTGAAAGGATGTGCAGCACACATGTGGATCTGCGTATGCATAGCCTTATATGTATGGTATATACCTACACATATATGTATGTGCATATGTGAGCGCTTTCAATTGACAGTGAGTGCATTTTAAAAGTGTATGCAATGCTTCGCTGATTTGGTTTGTGTGAATGTTCACTTGATAGGTCTCATGCAAAGTAAACCTGAGCTCAATTGACAATTGATTTTATTTTTCCTTTTTTATTTTAGTTTTTTTCTGAAATTAATGGGAAATTCTATCCGTATGCAAGAGTGTGCGGAATGCATTTTGTAGATTTTTTCGTTATTTTAAACTCTCATCGGACCAAGTGCTTACACATTCAGATCAGGTATCTTATTTTAGTGGAATATAACTTTGAATAGCAGATTGAGTAAAATAGAGGGGATATTTATATATTTCATGTAGAGGAAAGCCACTGCTTAAGAGCCACAGCCGCAGCAAATGCGAAATGCAATATTCTAGTATAAAAAGTTATTTTTTTCTAATGAAAATTACTCTTAGATTGCCTTTTGTTCTTAACCACTACTTCTCGGAAAATATAAAAAGCAAATTTATTTTTATTCGGTTTTACTTACATAAATATTTACTGGATCTTGAAATTGATGAAAATTATGCTCGTGCATTTACATGCATGCCGTTAGTCTGTATGCTTACCAGAATCAACCAAAATATTTTCCATCATTTTGGCTTTGAAGCTCACTTGAATTTGCCATTGTGCATTCATTTTAGTTATGTTCATATTAAAATAGCGAAAGTGGATAAGTACCGTAGCAAGTGAAAGTGTCGGGTCATTATTGTTTATTTAAGAAACAAATTTAAGCATCTCTTAAATTATTTCAAGACTAATTTAACTATTAAAGTAATTTTAGTGAAGTGTTCTTGAATCCAATAATGGTGCACTTATTCGAAAGGAAACAATTACCTGCGTGCAATTATGAACTATGGAGCAAAAGTGAACACAAAAATTAAAGCCGTAGCATAAAATTATATAAAACGTCTTTCAAGTACTATGTTCCGTTTGAGAAAACACCAAATTACAAAAAAGACTACACCCGCTTATAATTTAGATACAGTACTTGTAATATACAATAATAATAAAGCAATAAGCAATTAAGAGAAAACAAAAAAATCAACTCATAAAATATATCCCAAGGTCACATGTTTACTTTTGTACCAGCAACATTTTCCTAACTAATTATTTTACTTAAAAATAAAAGAAAAAATAGAAATTAAAATTGAAATCAATTGGCGAGTGGAAACTACTTGCGTTACGACCAGACAAATCTGGCCATCCTACAATCTGAAACAGACAAAAACACTTATAAGTCTTTCGAAACACGAACTAAACGCTCTTCTTGGCTCTCCAACAATTGACAATCTTTCAGTACTCTCGAACCTGAAAATCGAATCTCTCATCAAATTCTCGAAACGAATTAATATCTTTGACCAAAATCTACAATAAAAATCTCGGTTAGGTGGGGAAATCATGTAACATAATGAGCCCTAGGACAACACAACGGACCCAACTTGCGGTCTATGTGGCACTCCGATGCGGGGTCACCCTTAAACCAACCAACCAACCAACCTAATCAAAATTAGAAATGAAGATGCTTATTAATATTAAAAAAAGTAAAAATAAGAACAAAATTAAAAATGAATATATAAATAAAAATAAAAATTGAAATAAAAATAAAAATAAAACTTAAAATAAAAAATAATAATAAAATAAAACAAAAATAAAATTAAAATTAAAATGAAAGCGAAATTAAATTAAACACAAGAATATAATTAAAATCATAATTAAAATTAAAACTAACATTAAAATTAAAATTAAGATTAAAATTGAAATTAAAATTGAAATTAAAATTTAAATTTAAATTAAAATTAAGATTAAAATTGAAATTAAAATTAAAATTCGAATTCGAATTCGAATTGAAATTCAAATTAAGTTGACATTAAAATAAAAATTTAAATAAAAATAAAAGTAGAAATACAAATAAAAATTAATATTAAAATAAAACAAAAATAAAAATATGCATAAGAATAAAAATGAAATGAAAATGACAGCGAAAATAAAAATAAAAGTTGAAATAAAAATAAAAGTAAAAATAAAAATAAAAATTAATTTAAATAAAAATAAATGTAAACACAAAAATAAAATTTAAATTTAAATTTAAAAAATTAAAATTAAATTTTAATTTTAATTCAAGTTAAAATTAAAATGAAAACGAAAATCAAAATCAAAATGAAAATCAAAATTAATTTTAATTTAAATTTAATTTAAAATTAAAACTAAAATTAAAATTAAAGCTAAAATTAAAATTAAATTTAAAATTAAAATTAAAACTAAAATTAAAATTAAAATTACAATTAAAATTAAAATTTAAAATAAAATTTAAACTAAAATTAAGTTGACATAAAAATAAAAATTTAAATAAAAATAAAAGTAGAAATAAACATAAAAATAAAAGCTTATATAAAAATAATACTCAAAATAATATATCAAGGAACGAAGCGGAAAATTACCAAATCAAACCCAATTTAACAAGGATAATTAAGTGAATATTAATATGTAGATTCCTTTCATTCCTAATTGGAGCGCAGAGTGCCATTAAGGAGTCTTGTCATTATAAAATGTGAAAGAATAGATACGTTCTTTTCCATCCCGATTTTCCAGTCTCCTAAAACTAGTATGTCAAGGTATTATACTGGCAAAATTGTCTAAGTATTTGTTTTTTCAATTTCGACGTAGCCCCTCTCAGGTCGATACCTACCGTACTGAAAGCTATGTTTTTCAACTGGACCGGATTCATGGTTCGCAGAAATTTTGTCGATTGACTTGAGACTCAATGAAAATCCAATTAAATTTTTTAAAATAAAAATAAAGAATTTTCGAACGATTTATTGTTTTAAATTTTGAGCTTAAAAAAAAACTAAAAACAAAACCCGCGCCATTTTTGCGAAAAGTGATGCTTCAATAAAATCCTACGTAAACCAATTAAGTGCTAACTTCTAAGTGGGGTGAGATTTTGGTAATTATCAAAAGCAAAAAATTATAAAAATTTTCGGATCATTTTTGACATAAAAATTGTGCAATTCATTTTACTTTGAGCATGGCAATTCAAAATTCTAATTTATTTATTGCAATGCGGAAAAAGTTCCCAAATATGTTCACTACAGCAAGACTCGAAATGAGAGTCATGCAACAAAGAAAAAGATTGTAAATATCTAAAACAAAAAAATCATCCCGTACCCAGTTATGCTCGCCAGTGTTAGCCAAATAGGAGTAAAGTAGGACATTTAGACAAACTTATTTCGATGCCAGCGCCATCAGGATAGTAATATTTTCATGATAAAAAGTATACTTTATTATATACAAACAAATTCTCTATCTTGTGGTAAAAGTCCTGTCAAATTTGGTTAATTTCTTCTGTAGTTTAGTGTGTTCAAGCATAGAAACAGAGATTCAACATTTTTAAAATTTGTTTCCTATTATTGTATTTGCCTATATCCTCCATAATCACTTTTATGATAATATTTTCCGTTTTGGCCTTTTTATTATTAGAGTAAAACTGCAACGTTTAATTTTTAAATTCGATTTTTAACTGATTTTAATTTGATTTGTATTTACTGATAATACCCAGTAAATGATTTTTATCCAATATTCTATGGAAATAGTTTTCAGACTAAGTTAGAAATGTTTGGAAAATGAGGGTTAATATGATAATAGTATGAGTGTAAATAGTAAACTCCTTCACAAAATTTCAACAGCTTAAATAATTTAAAGATTACTCAAAGGTTATAATATTCATAAATAAATATTTAAATTGAATACAACAAGGAGCTAAAATGCCAATTACAATAAACTTCTTACTGATATCAGTCAGTTGGTCAAGGCCAACAAAGTTAAATTCAAAGTGTTTTGCTCTTTAACTGTACACACATTTACGATACAATTTTACGATAATACCTTCCCAGCCACATATGCTCATATGCATATGTAATATATCCATCTTATATGCAGCAATCTAGCTTTCAAATGGCAGCCTTATCAGTGCACCCCACATACACACCATACACATATACACACATACTTCAGTATTCATAAATCCGCACAAATCTCACTAACCATTATGCATACACAGCCTTTGCTCGTTATAATCAATCAAAGTGTTACTTAGTTGGGTAAACAAGCCAGAGAAGTACGCACACACATACTAAAGGCACACAAGCCCGCACGCATGCATAAATATACTTATATAAACGAATAATATGCAAAAATCATGATCATATATTTACCCATCGTGGAGTAGGCAAAGTGCGTGCGTAATTCCGAACGAAAATTCACTAATCCGCTTGCTTTTCACACGCTTTCACGCGCCTGATTGTCATTGCTTTTGGCGGTAGTGTAAACAAGGATTTGTGCCGACTTATCAGATACGAGTACTGTGCATATGTGTGTGTGTGTTGTTAGACCCGAGCGCTAGCCAGCAAAATATCTTCATAGAAATATCAAATTGATTTTTGAATATTTTGGCGATAAATATGAGTGGGCGACTTGTCTTTTCATGCATTTTATATCAGTGAGCAAGAATACATATACACTTACATATGTACATAGAATAATGTAGATGTACTCGTGAAATAAAATGCCGGTTCAATGAAAGTATTATCTTCTTAAGTTAATTGCCACGTCTGTAATCATGACATGAGTAATCTGTCTTCCAAATGTTATTATGTCAAAGCTGAGAATAAAGGCACAAAACCCCCGTCTAGCTTAATGACAAGGGCTTCGGAAGCAGAATTTTGCTGGTACGAGTCAATGGGAGACTTATTGTGGTTTATATGCGAATTAACTTAGTATAAAAACGGTAGATCCTTTTCAATTATAATTAAATGAAAACTAATCATTTGCTAATTAACATCCTTTGTTGGGTGTTTAACCGAGCTCCTCCTCCTCCTATGTTTTGTGGGGGTCTTAATGTTTTTCCACAAATGGAAATATCTACAGTTTTGAGCTTCCCCCGGACATCAGATGTTGTCAAAAGTCCGGGCTTCAAAAAAACAAAGTTATCAATGGGTTTATTTTCCAAAAAAAAAGTCAACAAGAGCATAAAAAAATTGATTTTTGGAGCGAAATCGCCAAATCTTAGTTAAATAAATTTAATAATTTTCATAATTCTAGTGGAAAAACAACGCGTTTTTGGTGAAACACCCTACCGTACATACAAATGTACCCAAATAAAGGCATTGCCTCAATTACAGTCTGCTAAAATAATTATGGATTCAATAACTACAGTGACATCTCCCTTGGACGGACCCTCACCGTCAGTCAACTTTTGTCTGCCTAAGAGATGTTTCCGCTCAAGTTTATTTTAGAACTTTTGAAACTTCTAATTAATTCAATACTATTTCTTCTTTGAATGAAAGATGTTGACATTACCTCTATCATTCAAAAACAAAAAAACCAAAATGTGTTTGTATAGGGTTTTCTAATAACAGGTGTTACAGGTGAATGGATTGCGCTGTCGAGAGCTGATTAACGATTTGTAATGGCCGGAATTGGATGGTATTGATCTGGACCACGTTTATTTTCAACAAGACGGCGCTACGTGCCACACAAGCAACGAAACCATTTATCTTTTACGGGAAAAGTTTCCGGCCCGTGTTATCTCTCGAAGAGGTGATCAGAATTGGCCACCAAGATCTTGCGATTTAACACCTTGTGACTTTTTTCTTTGGAGAAGGTCTACGCTAACAGCCCACTCAAAAGAGAAGGTCTACGCTAACAGCCCAGGGTCGATTCAAGACCTCAAAGATGGAATTCGTGAGGCTATCGAGGACATAGAGCAGCCACTTTGCAATTCGGTTATGGAAAATTTCATGATAAGAATATTGTCCTGTAAGCGTGGTCGTGGTGGTCATTTGCCTGATGTTATTTTCCACTATTAATTCGATACTTTCCTCTTTATAATGAAATGAACATCCGATTATTTCTATTAAAAAATAGAATTTTTCTTTGAATATCAAAATAACTTATCGAAAAACCCTTTATTTTTCAAAAGTGCATTTTTCATTTTTGTGCATAAGTGCATAAAAAGTTGGGAAATTGTCAATTGACGTAAGTTTTTTTGTTTTTTAAAGGCGAAGAGATTTACAGATAGTTTTCCAACCCATCCCCTTGTATCCAATTTGACCAAATCATCTCTTTATGTTTGACGATGAGCGCAGCCTGTGTTTTTCCAATTTTTAACCTAATAAGGCAAATCAGACTTTTTTCTTCTAAAATTTCATACAGAGGCTAAGTGATGGCATTATTTCAAATTATTTTTTACCTGGAAAATTATGTTTGCAGGATTTGATTAGTATAACTGGCTAATGGCCGGACAGACTAATTCTTTTCCTTGTAGGTTTTAGTAAAATCATTGAACAAACCCTACTAAATGTGTGCGCGAAAAAAAAACCACGCACTTTATACGGGGTGTCCCTTTTTTCCATTTAGTGAGTACGTGTGTATGTAAGTAACTGCTCACTCACATATTTTATATTTTGTCCGCCAATGCGTAGTTCACGTCCGCTCAAAAGAGGTTTTTGTTTAATTTGTTATGAAAAGAAATCTTACTGCCTTCAGATAAGAGATTCGCGTCCGCTCAAAAGAGATTTTTGTGTCAATTTTATTTAAAATACATAACTGTCCGCTTAAGAGCGAGAAATTTGTCCCGAAATTTATTCTTAAAACCTGGTATAGGAAAAAATGTTCGCCCAAGTGAGATGTTCGTCTATTGGAGGCGTCCGCCAGGGGAAGTTTCACTGTATTTGAAATAAATTGAAATAACAATTATCTACTACAGTTCACTTTTAAAAATGTAGCGCCCAACTACAATAATTTACAGCAAAATAAAAGTGTCATAGAAATGTTCTGCTTCACCCATATGATCCCAAATCAATTCATAACAATTTAAGTGATTTCATGTGATTTCTTGTCATTTATTACTAGCGCCTTGTCGACGCTCACAGCGCTATGATATACATATATATTCAATTGATATTCGATGCACTGTTGTCTGATAGCCGGCCCGGCAGCCAGTCAGCAAGCGAAAATGAATAAAGAAGTTTCAAAAACTAAAGCACAGATGCGTATGTACATATGTATGTAAGTGTGTAAATATATATATATTTCTATATATATATGTATATATGTATGAATATTCAACTCGTATAAATATGCATAAGCAAATGTGTTACATTTGTGCACGCGCTCAAGTATAATAAACGTCTTCAGCGCTAAAAGCTATTAAATTACTTGAATGTATTTGCATTTGGTAAAAAAGAATAAGTACAGTTATGTGCAAAACCTAAGCAATTTTTTGTACTAAATCATAGATATCAGTGCTTTATAAAATATGTAATATATGGTGCGCTATCATCTGGCTTCTTTCGAAATCACAGGCAGCTATTTCGCGCTTATAAAAACTGTTTTATCTCTGCGGTACGAAGTAAATCAATTCATGTTCGAATAGGGCTTCGCAGTACATATTGTGCATATCACAAACCAACTGCCGCGCTCTTGTTAGAATTTTCAATACAAGCGTAAAATGGATCTGAGTCCAGGCTCGTCTCGGAGCACATAAGAATTATATGCCACATACATTGGCACGCTGATAGCTGCCCAATCAATCTTGAAATTAAAAGACGAAAATGGAACTGGATTGGACATACTCTCCGTAGAGAAGGTGACAATGTTGCCAAAATGGCTTTCCATTAAAACCCACAAGGAAGCCCATCTTCTGCGCTACAACAAATTTGAATGCGCACAATCCTGAATGAGAGCTCTTTCATCGCCACCGGCTGACAGAAATCGTTGGAGCGCCTGTGTTTCCGCCCTATGCTTCGACTAAGAGATGTGATGTTTTTTTTAAAGTAGTTCTTTAGTTCTTCTTAAAAATGTCATCTAAAAATATATATCGTATTATCAAGGAATAAAAAAAAGCTCATATTAAAAACTGTTTTCCAAAAGAGGTACATACATAGATGACGTGTTTCCGAGCCAGAGATGTTCAAAAAAAAAATTATTAGCAAAATGAGAGAACCATCAACAAACTATTGTATTTAACTATACGTATGAAGAAAGTTCGATAGAAATACTGCAGTATTGTAGAGTTCAATGTAAGACATGCCGGCAACTCGTACGGTGCACGCTATTGCTGAAAAAGGGGCTGAAACTATATAGCATATGCCGCAAAACTGAGTTGTGTAGATAGGATACTGCAGAGTCAATCGAGGCAGCCATTTCCATGGAGTTACATATATTCCACAATTAGCCCAAAAGTCTTTCCCTTACCCAAAAAACAAAAATTATTGGTAAAAAGCCAAGGTCGCACACGCATATAAATAATATTGTAGATTTACATGTTGTAGTATTGCCATTTTGGTAAAATAAATTGAATTAAATTTCTAATTTCGATCTATGGCAAAGGGCAGAGTCAACCTGAAATATAAGATTTCATTCGTGCTCTGGCAGCTGGTCAAATGTTGGTAAACTGCCCTGGTTAATGACTTTAATATTGGCAGAAGATTTTACTTATCCTTCAAGAAACGAAATTCTTCCCAACACCGTAACTTGTTATTGCTCCCCAGATCATTACGGATGTTGAATGTTTCACTTTCGCCTTACAGTTGAAGCGCTGATATGCATGTTACGATTATCTCGTAGCAGCAATTTCTGGAGCAGTTCTGAAATGATCTAGCAGTGCTATCTTGACCATGTCTCCAACATCTCACAGTGTGTTCTTTTGTGGACGCTCACTTCCGCGACAGCGTGATAAGCTCTCCGTTTCAGAATATTTCACACAGAACCGTCTTGCCGAAGTTCCATTACAGCGTACTATATAAAAAAATTCGATATTTAGTAGGTTTTGCCGCTTACGAGCAATTTTTAGCTTCTCGGATTAAACCACGGATATTTTTTTTAATTTTGCTATTTTCGTACCAACTGCCAGGCACTTAATATACTCAACGGCACAAAATATCACAAATTAAATGCAAGTTTAATTAAAAAATAAAATAAATTAAAAAATTCTGCTACAAATTGAAATGACAGGAAAAGCAGCGTAACAGAAAAAACTTGTCATTGACATTATTTTGTTTACCATTAGTGTATATAAGTAGAAAAATATAACAGGATTGGTAAATTTTTTTTGAACCATGGCATATTTAATTTCTTTTAATACCAAATGCTTAAAGCCTCATTGGATAATAAGTGAAATAATTAATAAAGTAATAGGTTTTGTACAACCTCTTTTATAACCAAAAGCAAAATGCGTATAGTAGTCCTAGTGAAAAGAATGCTTGTATTATGCACAGAGCTGTAAATCAGCTTACCTCTACAATCCTTCTATTTGTTTGCTACTGTTGTTGTTGATGTTGTTGTATTGTTTTTGCTTTAACACGTTTTTTCGTCATACGGTGGGCCATCGAGAAAAAGCGGGTAGTTACGCCAAATTAAAGTAGCCAAAAGGCCATTTTTCACACTTTGGTGTTAAAAGAGAATTCGGTCAACAACAAATACGTCAATCGATTGATATACCCAAAAACGTGCTGCTGAAAAATATCAAAACATCAATAAAATTCATTAGTCTATTAGTATCATGCATAACCAGATATGTACATACATACATTCGTATGTATATGGTGTTTTTAACCTTATAGTAATTAGTACAATATTTATAATCGTAAAAGAAAAATATGTTTTGATGGCACGAAAGAAGTGTTTGTTTGCGATTTCTTATACGAATTTAAATAGTTTCGACTATTTGACTTATTTCTCTGCGGGGTCATAAGCCTTAACTTAATGTGGATGAACGAGGTTAGCGAGCTCGAAACTGAATATGGGCATGCAACTACAAATGATAGATCAAGTTTTTTCTAACAACTGTTACGGCGGCCGAATATGTTTGTATATATGCATAATTGACGCTTACACCCTTTATTAGGTGTCTGGCCGAGATACTCCTCCTATTTGTGATGTGTGACTTGGTGTTGATTCACAAACGGAGGGACCTACAGTTTTGAGCCGACACCGAATGGCAGATGGTTTTTTATGAGGAGCTTATCCGTGGTAGAAATAGGCCCGGCCATTACCTGCGGAGGGCGATCACTTTTCCCATCATTTTGGTGTTTTGTGCCGGGAGTTTCAAACGATAGTCGGCTGCAGCGGCCGCCTATTTTCTATGTCTTTTGTTTAGTTGAGTTTAATGGATACTGCTTATGTTATGTATGCTCAATAAAATGTTATAATTCTCTCCGTTTTGAAAGTTAAATTTGTATTGTCAAAAATTTTGTTTTTTTTTCATTTTGAAAATTTTTAGTGCAAAAAAAAACAAAAAAGAAAATTCTGCAAATTGGTCAGGCACCATCTGTTATAGGAGCGTGCAAAAACATGTTTGCATCCTCTCTCATTTTTTTTTAATTTTTATTTTTTTAGTTCCACCTATCATTCACAGAAGACTCATTTATTAAAGGAATTTTCAAGTATCGATGAATTTGGGCATTCGTCACGTATCACGTAGTTTTTTGAGAATTTCTACCGTGAGGCGATGATACCCTGCTGTCTTGTGATTATTTACTTTTTTAATGCTGCTAACTATTTCACTTTTGGTGAACTTTTTCCTTGGTAGGTTTCGTTTAGAAAGCCAGTGCCCAAGGTGCAAAAATAAGGATCAGCTTCTGTGACGGGTGGAGTAAAAATATATTTTATGTGTACAGCAAAATGCTCTGATTTCTCAATTGAGATTTTAATCCAGGAGCCATCTCGTTTACGCAGTGGTAGGTGCTACTCTATCCATAATGAAGATCACAAATTAAACAGGATGTGAACTTAATCAGTGACAGTAAAGTAAAAATAATCAATAAGTTTTAGAACTATCGATTTCTATAGATTGACAGTTGAGAATGGCAAACATTGAATGTTGACCTTTCTGTTCAGTAAAGTAAAGAAATTTACTTAAAAAAATATAAATCTTTTCACACTTGGTTCTATGGAGTGTGGAAGAAGTTGCGGAAATGTCGACTCGTCGTCATTCTCAACTTTTTTGACGTTTTCCTTCGGCTGCGAGCAAAATTTTACCTAAGTATGTTGGTTTATGTGCCTTTGAATTTGAAGCCAAATGACCATCGTTTGCGTCGCATTTTTGCTCATTTGGACTGATCGAAGCCACCATGTAACTCGTAGCTACACCGGACATATGCCGCGTATCATATTAAAAAAATAAATGCAATCAAATAATCAATCGGATTATAAGAAACAAAAATCTAACAATGTTTCCGTTTCAAGTTATGAAGCTCTTCAAAAAAAAAACACCCGATACATAATAATATATTTATGTATACATATAATTAACGCTTACACTCTTTTCCAAAATGACCAATAGAAAAATATCGCAATACTAGAGATACCAGATGGAAAATACATATAAAAAAATTGATTTTTAGCTTGACTCAAAATTAAATAAAAGAGATCGATATAGAAAAAAACTAAATAGGATTGCCAAAAATAATTTTCTTGACTGCTCACTGAAGAAGGTAATGAAGAGGTACAGGGTGGCTGATGAAAGCCGCTACCAAAAAAAAAATTGAATAACTTTTTTTCTTTTTAAGTTATCTGTTCCATTTTTGTTTTAATTTGCAGATTGATCTTTAAAATTTATTAAAATGGATAACTGGGACACGCAAACAAGAATTTGGATAGTCCGCCGCTATCACGCACTGAAGTCCGTAGTTTTGGTACAGAGAGAGTACAGGCGGATGTTTGGCGGCGATCCCCCGAGCAGATGGACCATAATGAGACTGGTGAATAATTTTGCTGAGCAAGGAACAGTCGCAAGAAAACCCACCAGTTCGGACGGAGGAAAGGATCGCTGCTGTAGCTGCAGCTATACAAAGCAATCCAAGGGTTTCAACAAGAAGCTTATCTGCTCAACTTGGTGTCAGCCGACAGTCTTTGCAAACAATAATGCACAAAGATTTAGACTTATTTCCCTACAAAATTCAAATGGTTAACAAACTGAATGCAGCAGACTTGCCGATTCGCTTGGAATTTTGCCAGAAGATCCTGCAAATGGTGGAAGAAGACCAAAACATGTTAAACTGCCTTTTCATGTCTGATGAGGACCATTTCGATTTAAACGGCAATGTGAACAAACAAAATTGTCGAATATGGAGTACTTCTAACCCACAGATACTCCACGAGACGGAATTGCATCCTCTTCGCGTGACAGTGTGGTGTGCGGTTTCTTCACGCTGTATTGTCGGGCCTTATTTTTTTGAAGAAAATGGTCACACCGTTACGGTTACTGGAGACCGTTATTTGAAAATGCGGAAAGAATTTTTCAATCCAGAACTACGCCGAAAGAGAATTCCTTTCAACTCTGTGTGGTTTCAACAAGATTGGGCAACGTCTCACATAGCCCAGACTGTTATGACAGAGTTGCGACGAAAATTTAACAATAAACTGATTTCAAGAAGCTCCGAATTTCGTTGGCCCCCCAGGTCGCCTGACCTTACTGCACCTGACTTTTTCTTGTAGGGTTTATGTAAACAAGAAGTTTATAAAACAAAGCCAACAAATTTGGATGAACTAAAACAATCCATTCGGGCAACAATTGCGGCTATTCCTGTCGCAACTCTCAAAGCAGCAATGAACAACTTTTTACTAAGATGCCGCACTTGTGTCAACGAGCATGGGGGGCATTTAAATTCAATTATTTTTAATACTAGTTAAGCTACATTTAATAAAATTTAATCACCTTCAACTTGAAAAAAAAATAAATGAATTCCATACACTAAAAAAAAAGTTATTTGAGTTTGTTAATGTAGCAAAATTCATCAGCCACCCGTAGAATACATTCAGAACTTTATGTACGATAA
The DNA here is from genome assembly GCA_037575425.1 of Anastrepha fraterculus. Classification (NCBI taxonomy): domain Eukaryota; kingdom Metazoa; phylum Arthropoda; class Insecta; order Diptera; family Tephritidae; genus Anastrepha; species Anastrepha fraterculus. The sequence continues at coordinate 20,591 of JAYXIM010023013.1, read as the reverse complement.
CTGCGCTTTAGAGTTCTAGTGGCTCATTCTTCTAAGAGAACTTGGTCAATTTACGCACAGTTTCGTTGGAGGAGCTGATTGCATTCGCTTTGGTTAAGTTTCAAAGGCCGGTGTTGATTTAAAAAAAAATACAATTTTTTTAAGAAATTATTGTTATTTCTCTTTATTGTGATAATATTGGTATGGCTCAATTACGTATGGAACAAAATATCGCCCAAATGGCCTCCATTCGATGACGCTGAGGCATAATTCAGGTTCCATGCCGTTAATGTGCCGAATTATCTCATCCTTTAGCTCTTGAATTGTTGCTGGCTTATCGAAGTACACCTTTTCTTTCAAATAACCCCAAAGAAAGAAGTCCAACGGTGTCGTTGACGTTTATTTGTGGTTCACATTCAACATCGGCCTTTGAAATTTAACCACCCTTTATTTAACACTTAACCCGCGAAGTGATCCATTCTACTTTATTCGCGAGTATTGGTATGGGAAACCGCTCTTGAATTTTTACAAACATATAAAATGAAAATCATAGCACGTATTGGAAGGGTCTATTAGGTTTTTACAAAATGAAGCAAACAGCAAATTTTAACTAAAAAATTATCAGAAATTGGGCAAAAAACCTTTCATTGTTAGTAGTCTTCTTGATCGGCGAGAAAGTTTTTGCAGAATATAGAATTGTAAGTAGTGATTTAAGAAGTGCGATCGCGGTTTAAGAGTTGCTGACACCTAGCAATAGGTGAGGCAATCTTTTTCTGGACTTCACAATTGACCTCTGGGGCGAGAGAGTGAGGTCGTTTAGAAAAGAGGAGCCAGTTTAATTGCATAGGCGGCTAGACGCTTTACATCCTTTATATGAAATTAATGTAACAAATGCTTTTAAATCTGTGCGAAATGTGTGCAAATGGCTTTCAACCAGTTCCGCATTCTATGCACTCATTTCATAAGATAAAAATTGTTTGCCTAGGTTTTATAGAAAAATTTTGTTTTCCATAAGTTTCTTTACATTGAAAAATAAAGCTTGAGTATCTTATCATTCAAATAACATATTCACAATTCATTTTTGTTTACTTTAACGCGTTGCTAATTATTGGAAATCATTCAGTTTATTTGCTCGGTGGATGACAAACGCTACTGGTATTCAAAATATGCACTCGTGCATAAGTATATGTACAAATACACACACACACATATCCATAATAAATACAAATATTAACTATGCTAATATAGTTGAGGGGCGATAATAAATGATTTGATTTATTGTTTCAAATACATTTCCAGGAATCAACACTCTAGCGCTTCAGCTGAAAACAAAGAAACAGGAAACTACCATCGCGGTATAGTCCAAGGAAATGCTTATGGCTAAGGCAAAGGAAACTGATAAATGCGAAAAGACAATTGAGACCTAAACAACTGCTGATAAATGCTATTGTTAAGGCTCAATTTAATTGAGTAGCGCGGGTGTTTAATTAACTATATAATTTATGGTCTAGAAGCGCTTAATGTTGTCACTGATATTGGGTAGTGTAAAAAGCTCCGCAACCAATTTGAAGAAAGATAAACAATTTTTTTTTTGATGTTTCGTTTTACTGGAAATACATTTTCTATATATGAGTTCTCATTTTTCATCGACTTGGGAGGAGAAGTTTTTTGAAAGCAATGCCTCTTTCTGCAGTATTTTCTGTACTTTTCGTACACTCACATTACTTTTTTGTGCATATATATAGCTATGCGAGGTGTGCCTATTTAGTAGTGAGACTGTAAAACTGGCTTGTACAAATTTTAATTTTAATTTCATACACATTTATTTACAGGGTCCGGCATTTGAATTGTAACTTCAGACCGTTCACATAGCTGATGCACGGGCATCATGGCTAAATGACAGTCCAGAGCATTGTGGACGCATTTTGTCGAGAGTAAAACGGGGGAAAAAAAAATCAGTAATGGATTTCAAACGTAATAGTGTGATTGCATTATATTTAGCTGGAAATTCACAGCCAACGATTATTCGTGAGCTCGAGCACCTTAGAGTTAATAAAGCTTTTGTTTGTCGCACAATCACTCGTCACAATGACACTGGTAGCATCGCGAAACGTGATGGAGGTGGTCATCAAAGGACTGCAACGTCACGTCAAATGGTACAAAAAGTGAAGAAGAAAGTGAAGAGGAAGTAGTGCCCATCAAATAGCGAAAGAACAGAAAATATCTGACCGTAGCATCCGCCGCATATTGAAAAATGATCTCAAAATCAATCCTTTTAAGATCCAAAGGGCGCATGATCTCACACCAAAGCAGCAACTAGTCAGACTTGAGAGAGCGAAGGAGTTGCTTCGCTTGGCCGAAAGCGGTAAATTTCCAAATATAGTGCTTTCTGACAAGAAAATTATTCAAACTGAGCAATTCGAAGACTCCCAAAATGATAGGGTTTATTTGACCAACCGTTCTTACGAGAATTTTAGTCATCGATTGGCCACCAAGAGGCAGCACCCGCCACGGGTAATGGTTTGGGCCGCTGTAACCACAGATGGGCGCTCTCCAAACGTTTTCAAGCTAATTGCGAAATATTATCGGGGAAGTATTCTTGAAATATAACCACAAACAATGAAAAATTGTGGTCTTGCTGCTAAAAACAACAACAAAAACCAAACCGCCAAGTACTTTCGATGTAGGTGCTAACGAAAAATTGCGTATATAATATACTCGGAAGCATGCCACAGTGATCCCGAAGAGTGCTATTTACTCATCGATTTGGTTTTGTTGTGCTTTACTTTTCTATAAATTTTAGAACTCGACAAAGATTTTAGTTGCCTTTGCTCCATAAAAGCATTCCATTATATGATAGATAAACAATGATTGCGCACTTTGCAGCTCAATGAGAAAATATTTAGAAATGGATTTTTCGCACACACTAAAAGTAAAAAAAAGTGGAAATAAAGGCGCATATGTGTATACAAAACAACTAAAAAAAAACTTGTTTATTTAAAAAAGAAAGCAGCTTAAATATTTAATTGAATTGTAATCCTTAGCGTGACTCTTAGAATTTATTGTCGGCAATAAATAACTACGTTGAAATGTTTGTTCAATGTTTGTGGATATATTCGGATGTGTGTATGTATGCCTGTATGCGCAATTATATTGCACATATAATATTGTACAATTATGTTGTTTGCGCATACATATGTACATCAGCATATATAGATAATATGTAGTCGAGTATGTGCTTCGAAAGCACTCCTTGACAATCACTTCACATAATTGGCAACAGGTGACTGAAGTAGTGGCAAGTAAAAACCACCGGGAAGTTTCCAATGAAATGCTATAGATATGTATGTATGTATTTTACAATAATATTTACATAATGAGCCCTATGTAGATGGTCTATTTTGAATTATTCGCCATAATTTGTATTAGTTGCCATGTGACAGCTGCTGTGTGTGAACACTGCGTCTTAAGTTGCAGCCGGTTATGTAAGAACAGTACTTTTTAAACTCGTTTGGCTGTCAGAAGTGAAGGCAAATCATTTTCTGAAATTTAGTTTCATCTAGCTTGCGCCGCGCTAGCAAAATTTTCTTCTTCTGCAAATTATCCCCGAGTGTTGGCGCAGACCAAGCGCTGAGTGAAAGCATTGACATGCAAGGTAGCAGGAAGTGCTTTCAAGTTTCAGGTTTCAAGCCTTCCAATTTCGATTTGTAGCAGTTCGCACTTCACTTTGTTTGAATAACGAAAATTCCAATGAGCATTTTACGTTTCATAGCCTACTTCTTACATTTAGCCTTGAATAGCTTTCTATGCTTTTACTTTCCATAATTTCACAAATATTTTTCTAAGAGTAGTTCTCCTACTATGGAGTGTACCACCATTGGTTCGAACAAACAATACATTGTTGCTTTGCATATCGGTAAGATTTCCGCCACTTCTATATAGTATGTACTTTCGAGTCCATTGGGCGTTAGCTGCCTGAGGAATGATGGCGTGAAATCATCTCAGCATCCAAGCCTTGACTGGCCTAATTTCGCGAAATAAAGATACCTTATCTTTTACTTTCTAACCGAATGGTGCCTCCATGGACAGTTTTCTCTCTATCTCTCCTACGTCTATCTTAACATGTAGTTTTTTTATCAATTAAAAATCTGATTATAGTCACCAAATTTATTGCATATGATTGTTACTTTTTTTGTTAAAAAAAAATCGGGTTTATATATATAATATATATACATATATATAATTGGCGCGTACACCCTTTTTGGGTGTTTGGCCGAGCTCCTCCTCCTATTTGTGGTGTGCGTCTTGATGTTGGTCCACAAATGGAGGGACCTCCAGTTTCAAGCCGACTCCGAACTGCAGATATTTTTATGTGGAGCTTTTTCATGGCAGAAATACACTCGGAGGTTTGCCATTGCCTGCCGAGGGGCGACCGCTATTAGAAAAATATTTTTCTTAATTTTGGTGCTTCACCGAGATTCGAACCAACGTTCTCTCTGTGGATTCCGAATGGTAATCACGCAAACCTATTCGGCTACGGCGGCCACCCAATCGGGTTTATACGATAATAAAAGTTTTTTGACATATTTTAAACTTCATTTAACGAAATTTATATTTATTCTAGAACGTGATGGAATTTTGCGCAAATCGTCTTAAGAATAAAATGAATAGGAAACATTGTCTAAACTCAGAAACATATTCACATATATTTTTTTTATTAATTTTTTAAACTTTTTTATTTTTCTACTCTTTGGCCTTTTTTTTTTGTGAATAGTCGAGCTACACGCACTTTTTAAGCTATTTTTAATAAATCCAGCATTAATATTAAAAAGAAAATCCATTAGGAATACTGTATGTATGTACATTAGATTGGGTCGAAAAAAAATTACAAAAGTACACCGCTGTATTTAAAGCTTATATTGAGAGGATGTCAGCATTATACACCTTTTTAAAGTCCTCCTACTATTCGTGGTGTGCGTCTTGATGGTGCCCGAAGGGCAAATAACTAGTTTCTTATGAGGAGCTTTTTTATGGCAGAAATACAGTCGAAGATTTGCCGTTGTCTGCCGAGGACAAAAAACGTGTTTTATCATTTGAAGATTTGGTGATTAGAACCTGCGGTACTTCCAAATTGTGTTCACTCACCAAGCCATTCAGTTAAGGCGATTTCTCCATAAAACTTGGTTGATTTTATTAAATTTTCAAAGGCAATATTCCAGTCTTGAGGAGTTCTTTATTTCGTTCTTAAGATGTTATTTTGAGCTCCGAAATTGTTTTCAAATAATTGGGTCAGTCACCCAGAGTTATACCACCGTAACATATCTTTTAACTTTCATCAATCCCAAGTTCTTTGAAATTCATTGAAATTTGCTTTTAAACTGTTTTGCCAATTTATAAACAAAAAAGTTATAACACTTCAAACATTTACATATCCAATAATTGAGTTTGAAGATCAGATAATAATTGATCAAGTTATAATAAAAAAACATTGTGGCGGCATGTAGAAAAATAAACAAAACTGTTTCTGTTACTGAAATCCGCCCAACGCAGTGGTTTTTATTGTACAGCGACTGATCTGGTCTAATGTAGTTATATACCGACATTTGTTTGCATGTATCAGAATGATTAAAAACAGCCTTTATAGTTTATTAAATACTCGCATACACCATTTTTTTATAAATGAAATATACTTTGTTTAGCTGACTGGCTGGTCGTCTGACTTGGTAATTTCTCTATTCTAAACAAAAGATTCCAAGAACTTAAAAGCAACTTATGAGCAAATATTTACTTAATAGAAAGTACAGCGAAAACACATGCGGCTTCGAATATTAAAAAAGAGGCATAGATGCAGAAGCATAGACGCATCTAGAAGAACTCGTTGCGGGGTTTCATAATTCAATAAAATAAATATAAAAAAAAACTTTTGGAAATGAGTATACAGATGTGCTCACCAGCTCTTCATGTATAGTTTTTCAAAAATTTATGGCAATATGTTAAAACATACTCGTATTTAGAGACTGTTTAGATGAAAACGTGTACTACTTTTATTTACTTAGAGATCTTTGAAACCGTTTTTCTCAATTTATTTAATTTTTTGAGTCTTGACGCTAGCCTTCCAGCAAATGAACAATGTGTATTTTATGTGAATTAAAGTGCCTTGCAGAAAACCTTCTTAGTTTTTAGTTTTTCCACACAAATTATATACCACCTGATATATTTTATAACTGTCGCCAAACTTTCAAGCCTTCACCAACTGTTTGCTCAACAGAGATTTATTTGTAATGAAAATGATGATGATGATTAATTACTAACGAGCCTATCACTAGGTACATAGTGCCTGCTGATCTCTTAAACTTACATACATCTGAGGTCAGTTATTGGAAATAAAATTGTTTGATTAAAAACGTACCAAAATATTTTATCTGAAGTAAAATATTGAATATACCAAAGGGACCGAGGCATTTCATATATAATAATTTATCTATGGCATTAGCTAACACATGGGCTGAAAAAGGACAACTGTTAAAATTTCATAATATCCTTTTCATTATTGTAGTTCGTGAGTTATTGTGCTAAGAGTTACGCTACTTTTGTTACTTTCAAAAAAATAGATCAAAATGAATTTCGTGTTTTAATTTTGCACTGCTTATTGATAGGAAAAAATAACGTTCAAGGTGTTTTGGGGACTCCGCTCCATCAGAAACAACAATAAAACGTTGGTCTGCTGACTTCAAGCAGTGGACGTCCAAATGAAGTGGTAACAAAAGAAAACATCAAAAAGAATCCACAAAATCGTTTTGAATGATCGAAAAGTGAAGTTACCGGAGTTAGCTGACATCACAAAGATGTGTTGGCTTTATATTGAGGGGCATTAGCTCTGTTCGAAGTGGGTGTCGCACTCCCTCACTGTTGGCCAAAAACAAGAACGTGTTGATGATGGCAAAACAATGGCAAAACTGCATGAATTGAACTTCGAATTGCTCTCACATCCATCTTATTTGACAGATTTGGCACCCAGCGACTACTGTCTGTTCGCAGACCTAAACAAAATTCTCGCCGGTAAGAAATATCGCTCGAAAAGGTTATCGCTGAAACTGAGGCCTATTTTGAGGCACAAGATGAATTCTTCAACAAAAGTGATATTGAAATGTTAGAGCGGCGCCGGAATTATGGCGTTGTTCTTGATGGAAATTAGGTTGATGAGTAAAGCTAGTTTTGAACAAAAAAAAAACACGTGTCTTAGTTAGGCCCGGGATTTTTTAACCCCTATGTTATAAAATGGGATTGTTCCAGGGTAGAGTTCGATTAAATTTAAACAGCAAGGTTGTTTGCAGAGTCGGCATAACCAATCACAGAGTTACTTAAGATTTCTTAGCTGTGATCTTTGCATTCCTGCAAGTGGACGAACTCTGACATGTTTTCCTGAATTGTCTGATCATGTTTTCGTCTAGTTCGTTATATAATATTCGAATTTACTTTGGTATTTCGTTGACAAAGTTCGAGGATAGAGGGACCCCAAAGTTTGCTATCTCGCCTACTATCTTGTTCACTTTAACGCTGCCCATATTCTTACTGCCTCTCTGCTCTGAAAAACGGTCTTGGACGTTATACTAAACGATGTAATTGCTTTAATGGCTGCCTGACTATCTATGTATAAGGTAACCATGGAGTTGGTTCCAATAATAACAGTAATGTTACAGTGATTAATTACTTCAGGAAGGTCATTAATGTATAATGAAATATAATTCAAATAAACCTCACAAAGATAAGATAAGATTAGATTCAATGCTGAAGACAAATTTATTTTTTTTAACTTTAAATATGATAGGACATAGCCAACAGCGTCAAATACTTTAGAATGGTCAAGAAGGGTTAGAAAAGTCAAAAAATCTTTATTTATCCTGAAGCCAAATTGGGAGTCGCTCACCATGAATTTTTCTACAAAAAATAGTTGAATTGTAAGTATGAACACCTTAGGCAGAAAAGGTAAGACAACAATTGGCATTTAATGACCGTTCGGTTTTAATAAAGTAATAATCATAATCTTTTTTCAACAGTTTGGAAAAGCAGACATGACGAGGATAGAGTTTAGTGCGTGCGGTGTATTCCAAAGGAACTAGTTCCGTTCGATTTAATTGAAAGAATTTAGAATTAATTGACTCAACAATGTCGCAGTCCTATACGCATGCAAAACTAAACTTTTGGATTAAATTCTCTGAACGTGCAATTCTCTCTCATGCCAAGTGCTGGTTTTAGTTAGGTCGAAAAAGTTTGCGTTAAGCACTTTTACATCAAGAAAATTGGAAGCTGGGTTTTTTTTTTTGCTACTGATACCTATTTCACGGACATCTTTCCAGGTTTGCTTAGACCCAACAGCTAAGCTGAATCTGAACTCGTATTATCTCATTTTAAGAATTCTGATTTCATTCCTAACTAACTTCCTGAGCTTCGTATATTCAGAATATAAGACGTGACTTGAGGAGCATTTTCACTTAAGACACGCGCCATTCCTAACAGCGATTTATTTTTATGTATCTCGATTAAATCAAGTGCGGTTGATTGTTTGGCGGGCCTGGTACTCTTAACTAATGCCACATGCCGATGCTTGTATACTCACAAATCTATTACTTGCAACCAATCGGACTTGAGGAAGACTTTGTCTTTCGGTTACATGAAGACCTTAAGAGATTAGAAATCTGTTCTCAAGTAAATGGCTTCTTCTTAAGTGCTGCCACAACGTCAGCTCTTCTAATACTCGATTTACTCGATTATTTTGATCTTGGTTGTCCATCGGCAGTTCAATTGGATGCAACCGAATTGAAAATCAGAACCCTTCCTAGAGCGAACTCTCTTTTAAATTACATAGAACATACTTGCCATGCTACTGATCGATACAAAATTTTTATTTTTAAGTTTTAATTTCAATTTTTTCGTTTTTATTTAACTTACTCACACTTATACAATTAATCATCTTATGAATCGTTAATGAACTCAAGAATGTTTTTGTTAATACTATCAGACATAAGGACGGAAAGCGATCTAGATTTGGCTCTGCAGTTTACAGTTTACAAAACATTAAGCAGTGTTTTAAAACCCCAATTGAATTACATAGCGCAAGCTTATAATAGCCAATACACAGTAAACAGTTTTTAAATTATTAGTACTCACACTCATGTTGAGATTAGATTTTTAAATTAAAGAGTTATCAAATACATGCCAACTGATACCTTTGTTGAAAAATTTTTATTTTAACCATACCATGATGAGTTTGCTTATGCGCCACTGGTCTACCTCTTCCAACTCCTATTTGTATATTTGTACATCGAGTTAAATGCCAAGCAAACACTAACAACCACAGAGGCACTCAAATCCAACACTCGCATATCAATTCGCACGTGTTTACCTTCATGCGAACATACCCGTCTGTCTGACTGGATTGAGTGGAGCACTGACATTTGAAGCATAAGAATAGGACTTAGGGTGGAGATACAAAAAGAGCAGGAGCTTTTCAAATTTTTTGCGCACATATACGAGAATATGTACATATGTATGTATGTATTATATATAAGTATATATACATATATCTTCATTTATATATAAATTACGGTTCTTTGGAATTTAAACAATTGCGACAATCATGACAAAATACTTCAAAAACTTCAAATAAACTTTTGATTGCTTTTTTTGTAGCAGCACATAAAATATAGGGTGTGACATAAAGAAAGCCTTTTTTCAGAATTTACCACAATTACTTTGCGTTAGCCAATTCGAGCTTTTATTTGATAACAGTCATGCGTGAACATTGAGATATAGAAATTGTGAGAATCCAGTATCGAAATGGGTAAGAATCCGTCAAAACGATAGCGGAATGTAAGTATGATAGTACTGCAATTTTTTTTTTTTGAAAATTGGGGAAATAATAGTGTTACATGATATACTTTGCGATCGAAGATTTTGAAAAAATTTGGAGGTAGTTCTATTTATGTCATGTGTCTTTTTTTCAAAACTTAATAGCTTCGAAACTTACAGACGGATGTAATAAAAATTACAGAATAGTTTTTTTTTTAATTTTGTCTACAAAATATACAAATTCTTTTTTCTTTAATTGGCCAGTTTTATGAAAAAGAATATTTGAAATTGTATCTATAAAAATATTTTTTTATATATATTTATTAAACTTAATTTTTTATTTAGTTGATATGGCCAATTTTTTTTTTTTACATTTTAAGGGGACAGATACCTTTGGAATTTTTTTTTATAAAATGTTAATATAATCCAATATAAGAATATGTCAAAATTTTTAGAACGTGAATTTAAGTATGTCTTATATTACAGATCGTCAACCGTGACGACTCTATTCTTTGCGTTCGAGCGGTGGGAGAGTTATAGTTACGTTGTATTCAAACTTTATACGCGTTTTTCTCAAAACTATATTTTTCAATGGCTAGGTCACATTACAAGAATGGACGGGATGAGGGCGCAGAAGAAAATCGTAGAAGCCAGAGCGTTCAACATTAGAGCAAGAGGAAGGCTGAGAACAAGATGGACCGACGAACTAGAGGACGACATCAAGAAACTTTGGATAAAGAACTGGAAAAAAGTCGCAGGCGTTCGCGACGCTTGGAGGTCCCACGTGCAGCAGGCCAAAGCTCACAAAGAGCTGTAGAGCCAAAAGATAATTACAGCCCAATCGTGATAGTCCGACACATACGGGACCGACTCGTTGTCGGATTTTCAATTATTCCGGACTACCGAAGGTAGACAAAAAAATCAAAAGACAAAAAAATCACATCAACACCGTCAGAAATCGCGAGAGAACTGGCGTCGTTCAAATTCAATGACAAATACGTTGTGACCGGGAGACAAAACACAATCCCCCTCTGCTGCTCTGCTACGACTGATCAAAATAAAATAATGCCAATTGCATCCATAGACGTTATGAGGTTGTCGGATTAAGAAATGTCAGACTATCACGATTGTACTGTATATTTTTTTAATTGGCGTACACGATAACTCGAAAAGTTATTGACCGATCTCCCTGAAATTTTGCACACATCTTTTTTATGATATTACTTTCTATGTGAATGTATAATTTAGAAAATTTTTCAAAAAAATAATTTTATACCGCGAATTTTTTTTTCCATTTTTGTTTAATTCATATAGAAATTATGACATTAATAAAAAAAAACCATTTTTGGTTTTTTGTATTCAGCTAGCTGACGCCAATGCTGCAATGTGCGCCGATTGAGAAGCCCCGCTGCGACCTTCCCGGAAGAATTGAGTGTACATCCGCCATTTTAATTAATTAAAATAAAAATATAAATTTTTAATTATTTTAATGTATTGAAAAACTATATGCGAATTTTGAAAAAAATATACTGACTTCTGCATTTTAAATAATTTTTAAGAAAATCAGGGAAAATATGGCCGTTTACAGGTATCTGTCACCTTAATTAACATGCATTATAAAATTATCATGAAAACGACATATTCTCAAAATTATTATTTTTTATTTAATTGGTTTTTTGTTTAATATTTAGTTGATCCGCACAGTTTTTTAAACATTTCAAAGTACATATATTATAAAATTATCATCCAAAAGAAATTTTTAAATTTTATCTAAAAAATTATTATTTTTTTTTTAATTTTTTTATATTTTATTTAATATTTAGTTAATTTGGGCAGTTTTTTTAAATTTTAATGTACACATAAAATTATCATGAAAAATAAATAAATTTTATGTAAAGAATTATTATGTTTTTATTTAATATTTATTTAATTTTTCGTTTTTTTGTTGTTATGGAATATTTAGTGAATTTCAACAATTTTTTTTTTCAATACTTGAACGCCTACATGAAATTTTTTTTTGATTTGTACCTACCTAAAAAAATAATAATTTTTTATTTAATTTTTAATTAATTTCGCAAGTGTTTTATAATGTATATATACAATGTATATATATTGTTATATTATTATAAAAATGCATTTTAAATTTTATCTTAAAAAAAATTATCTAATATTTAGTTTTATTAAACTTTTGAATGCTCATGTATTATAATGAAAACAAATTTAAATTTTATCTGAAAGAAATTTTTCTTGCATTTGTTTTTGTTTTTTGTTAAAATCTATATAAAGCTTGATTTGGTAAATTTTTAATACTTTGGTGTGAATGTTATTATACAATCTTCACGATCAAAGCCACTCATTGACACATGACTGATCCGATGATCACCGAATCGCGGTTTGATTCATCACTAACCAGATTTATCTATTAGCAAATGCATCATTCCTCATATTAATTATTAATTAAGTGAAGTTACCAGCACCATCTCTCACTTTCAGTAACGTCATCTTCATCACTCAAATCACACTCAGGAAGATGTACTAGACCTGTGCGCTAACTCTTCATTGCTTTACACTGACAATTTAACTTTAAACGAAAGTAGGCACTGGAATACTTTTGAAGAAGATCGCTTTTAACCTGAGCTTACGTCAGTCGCCTTACTGCAGCGCCTTTCAGCTTGAACTTGCAGACCCAAAAAGTCTTGTACAAATTCGATGAATTGTGATGAAAAATATATGGAATTTTTCTAATTTCTACACAAGTTTGAAATCTTGAATTATGCGTATTTTTTTAGACAATGAACTATATTTTATAAATAAAATAATGAACATTCAAAAACAAGTAGATAACATTTGTCAAAATATGGAAGTTCTATCGTTTTAACGCGAGCTTTTATTTTGTAGGATACTCAGGCGACAATTAAAACACACGACGCTTGACAACACTTAGTCAAGAGCGGAGAACATCGAACGAAAGCAGACAAGCACTAAATTTGCTACCTATGCTACATGCAGAGTGTGAGGGCCAATCCAGAACAGTTCAAACCTCCACAAACTTAAGAGTTTTCAGATTTTTAAAATAAGGGTCAAAATCACTCAAACTGATATGAAATACTGGGTTCAAATGTTAAAAAAAATTAGCGCCATTGAATTTTTTTATATACTCTTATAGATAATTTTAATGATTAATACATGGTTTCAAACGAGTCTTTTCAGATAATTTAGATCCCTAAACCCAAGGATCTTCAGACTAAATAAGGAAAACTTCAACATACTTCTTCTTCTTAGCTTCACAATCCGTGGTGGACCATAGCTTCATCAAAAATTTTCTCCACTTTATTCTATCCATGGCTACATCTCCCCAGTTGTGTACGTTCATTTGCTTAAGATCTGATTCGACCTTTTTCTTCCTCCAATGGGTGTTAAAATAAAAGCTTTCCTAGCATTTCGCTCTTTCGGCATGCGCAGTACGTGCCCAATCCATCTAATTCGTTGGGCTTTGTTAAAACGTATTACATTTTGTCTTTGAACGATTTCTCCGATTTCATTGTTGTAGCGAATGCGGTAGCTGCCATCTATTGTTGCAACCAGACCATATATTTTCCTTATGATACGTCTTTCGAAGCACATCAGCTGATGAATATAATTTGTTTTCAAAACTTCAACATACTACGGTAGAAAAAAGTTTGACGTTTAGCGACAAAACGGTCAGTGGCCCCATACTCTGCAGCTCATCCTCTCTTACAATTGTTATACCGCATTTTTGCCCTTTGTGCCACATTTTGTGGCATATTGTTATTATTAGATAAAAAAGTTATGATTACTATTGTATAATTAACGAATCCAGTTTTTGAAACAATCAAATAAAACATGCAAAATCACATAGTTTAATTGTGTGCCTGGTTAATTGAAAAAGTCTAATAACCACGGGTTAGTCTCCACGGGAGGTCATTACTTTTCTCCAACACTGTACGTATATGTATGTAGTATTGTAAACTTATTTCTATAGCTAGTATGCTTAGTGGTACACTCCCATCGACGGTTTCATCAAAGTGGATTGCGGCTGTTAGCGTTTTGTGCAACAAGCGTAAACAGTTAGAAAAACTCAGTGAGTGGAAAAATCTCACCGCAGGCCAAACAAATGCGCCGGTAAACGTATCAACTAAAGCAATGTGATGAATTTTGGAGGCGTTACAACAACAAAAATAAAAAGGTTAGAATGAGAAAATTAACAAACAATCGTTCACGAAAAATACGTTGGCAATAAAATAGCAAAAAGTTGGGACAAAAGGGGTGAACAACTGTGCAAGCGAAAATGCAGGGAGTTTTCGGAAATTCAGGGATGCAATTAAAAATCGTTTATAAAAATTGATTGCTGTTCGCAGAATGGTTTATACAAAAATAGTCGCTAAATCTGATCGCTGAAATAGAAATTAGCAAATTTAACTCCTCTGTTTAAAATAAATCCAGCCTTAGGTGATAAATACAAGCACATATTTTTTTTTTTTTTTGTTAAGAGAAACCCGGTCTACACAACGACTAAAATTTATTTGCTTTAAGAAACCTATATTCAGAAAAAATATATAAAAATATAAAAAAAATAATTATAAGAATAATTTCCCTCACATGCTCAGATAAAACTAAATAAGGTGAATTCATATAAGCAAAAATTTCTTTACTTCAAAATCATTTAAAATAAATGAAACAAACGACCTTCTGTTTTATGTACCTCAGCTCATCACATTTCCACTTTTTCTAAACTTTATTTTATAGGATTGGTAAGCTTAATTGCCTTTCGTTTCAGTTAAATGATATTTTGTTCAAATTGAACCTCTCCTTGTATCTTGTCCGGCATGCTTGTCATTTTACCTTGAGCCATCTGCATACATAGTACGTACATTTAGGCGTTAGAAATCAGCAAGCGCACAGTTCGATAATCGCTATTTTAATAGGGTCATGCCTTGAGTATCAAATAATATCTACGGTTAATGAAGCACTCACTTACAGGTGGCGCTTTCGGCACCAGAAGCGTTCGCCAATACACAGCTCGTAAAGAAATAATTACATTGTGCAACCGACACAGCGCAAAATAGAAGATATAGCACTTATGAAAGCGGAAGAGCTATTGGATTTTGTCCCTAAATGTCCAATTTTTTACAGAGTATACACAGTTTCCAAATTTGGATTAAAATGTTCCACAAAAAAATTCCTGGGTAAATTTTAGTAGATCTTTTCTCAGGCTAAAAACCTCGCAGAACCTATTAGAAACTTCATAGCGCATTGTATTCACTTTACTAACCTCTCTGTAGGGCCCATAGAACCTTTTCGAAATTAAAAAAAATTCAAACCTTCTAAAAACCAGACTAAATTTTTAAGACCTCATTCAGACCACTCTGTGAACTTCATAGAAAAAACTTATTCCAAACCATTTGTAGTTAATTAAGAAGTATAATTTTCAAAATCTATATAATTTTGGAGCAGAAATATAAATGTTTCCCTCAAGCAATAAACAAATAATTATAAACTTATAATTATTTTAAAGGCAAGCGGCAAGCATTTGAGTAGCATTCTCCTTAAATTTCTGGCTGAATCTTTTGTCGATTTGAATATATTTTTTACATTCAATATATATACCATATATGTATATATACGTATGTATATCCATATAAAAGAATTTTGTAATTATTAATTAATTGTAATTAGCCCAAAATCTCATTTCATGGTCAAAAAATCGTTTTTAGAACGGTAAGTTTAGCACCTGTTTCTGTAATTTTGATTTCATTTCAATTTTTTTCCCCCTCCTTTTTTTGTTTGAAGCACAAAAGAGGCTTTTTTTGAATGAAAGTGAAAGAAAATAAATAAAGATTTGTTAATTGGCAATCAAATGAGCTTTTGGAGATGTATGCGAAATTTCGCCAACACGGTTTTTTTTTTTAAATTTCACTAGTACAGTGTTGCCTAAATTTTGAAAATTGTGCAACTTCGTCTCCCCACATCTTCTTATATATTTTTGTTGGCTTCAATTTGATTAGTTTTTAATTCATAGCTTATATTACTTTAAGTCTCTACAAGAAATTATTTTGTATATTGTATAAATATTTGCATATGTGTGTGTACATATATGTATATATGCTCTTTACATCGGCTTTGATTAACTGCCTACTGCCGATATCCGGATAGCATATGGACTATTTTATAGTACGCACATATATTTGTAGTACATATGTATGCAGGTGTGTATATATGTACGTACCTACATATAATTACAAGCAACTCCCGCTCAAATGAGGAAGTAAACTTCAAATTTTACTGCCTCTGGCAGAGATCTGAAAAGTGCTGTAAGTTAACCTCTGACACACGAATTTCATTTGATGTGGCCTGAATGACCAGAACAATCCGTAATTCCTGTTGGTTAGCAGCGCAAATAGTAACAACAATGAACAATGGGCAACCACAGTGTAGGAGTATTCGATATAATAAACCGCAATGGCTACCCTGCACTTAAAATATAGCCAATGGCTCTGGTCAAACGGATGGCAAGCGCCTAACTACAACGAGCACCGAGAACGAGTAGAGATGGCCGACGGGTGCAAAACTTTTACTACGTACATTGCACAAAAAGCTGCAAATTAAGGTTCAACCTCCAGCAAAATGCCAACTGCTAGTGAAAAATTTATTTAATTCAATCAAATTTAAATGAAATGAGTTTGCATATCCTTTGCATGTCTTTTCTCATGCCCATCGCTGTTTGTGTCGGACAGCAGCTTAATGCACAGCACAGTGGATTAATGTGACTTGTAAGTTTTGTGAAAAGAAATTGTGAAAAGTGAGATGCACTCCAGTAGCAAATATGCAGAATGCAAATGAATAGAGAGAATTGCTAGAGTGTATAATGAATGGAAAATATGCAGCTAGAAATTGCGATGGAAAATGTGTAGAATTGTTGCGGAATGAGGCTTGGAATGTTTAAAAGAAAATGATGAGAATTATTTGAGTTCATGACAGGGATTTATTGTAAAGAGAAGTGAGGTGCTTCATTAAATATATCTAAGATATATATTTTTAAAATTTAAATCAATCTCAGGGTAACGCTTTAACTAGAAAAAAAAGCATGGAGCCTGCCAGAGTTTTTCTTAACAGCATATACTTATATATTGTTGCGCACAGGTGTTCACAATATGAACGTGGTGAGACGGTATGTTATCATGGTGCAAGATCCATGAGTTTTCTTTCCACAAATTGGGCCGTTTCCTAGACGCATTCTCTCTCAAACGTCGCACAACTTCGAAATAATATTCTTTATTTACCGTAGAACGATTTGGAATGAATTCCGAGTGCACAAACCCATGTTAATCAAAGAGAACGAGCAGCATGATTTTTACTTTTGGCTGAATTTAACGTGGTTTTTTGGGTTTCGGCTCATGTGGATAGCAGGCGGCTGTGTGGCGCTATCCACATGAGCCGCAAACCACATGACATGCAAACCAGTCAACACTTTGCATGCCAACTCATATACCCACGTCTCATCACTTGTTATGATCCGATGAATTTTTTGAAAGAAATTCATCTCTCTTGGAACGAGTCGGACAGCCACGCGTCTCATGCCCAATTGATGGTGAAAAATGTGGCGTATTGATTCGTAAGACAAGCTAAAGTCACGAGCTACCTCACTGAAACTTAAATGATGGTTTTTCAGCACCATTTCATTGACTTTGTCAACGTTTTCATCCGTTGAAGACGTTGATGGGTGACCAGATCGGGACAAATCTTCCACGACTTCTCGACCCACTGCAAAAGCCTTATTCCACTCCATGTTTTTGATAAAGTATACTCGCCCAAAGCTTTCTGCAACATTTTCAACGATTCGGCATACAAAATCCCGTTCAAAGCACAAAATTTAATACAAATTCTTTGTCCATAGGGAAAATCGCAGAGATCCCCTGCGGTTTACTGATATAATTAAATGCCAAAAACAAGCTAATTGACAGGTCACGATCAAACTCGGTGACACTATAGAGGACAGTTATATCAACATTCCAAAAAAAATGTAGACATTGTATAACGCGCGCTTTTTAAATGAATAATTCCCGATATTTTCTTGACAGAATGTACTTTTTAGACAAACAAAATATATTTAGAAAGTGTATTTTATCTCAAAAAAATTAAAAAAAGCATCAAAATATTAAAAAAAATTTAAGATATTTCACTTTGAGAAACTCTATCCCAAAATTTACAACATTGCATAAATCTCAAGATTATTACATTTTTTTCTGATTTTTTTCAGTTACCTCCTCTTAACTAAAGGCCAAAAATGAACCAATTTTCCGAAAAATCGACGACAGTGTCCTGTGTATACTACTGAAGAAAAATGCTTGCTTTTCAGAAAATTACTATCTTCCAAAACAGTATTTATTCCATTAAGGAAATTTAGTTTAATTTAATTTGTAATTTTGCTTGGTTCCAACTATCAAAAAATTTGTAGACCAGCAAGGAGTACAACACAAAATTTTCGTCAAAGCAACTAACAAGATTTTCTATATTTAATTTGAGTGTATTTTTAATGCATTTGCATTATTTAAAATTTCCATAGAAAGCAGTGTTGTCATGGCGCCTTGATACAACATCTCCAGAGTGCAACCCCACGAAATTGAGGTAAAAGCGGGCGAAATGGGTTAAGCAGTTGTGAAGATGCATTTCCTGACGTTCATACTGGCTCTGCAAAGGAAATTTTTTATAGGAATAATGACGGTGTTGAAGTGACATAGAAGGGATGACGTTGAGGTGAACATTTAATGCAAGTTGTTATGAACAGTTGGTGTTGAAGTTAACTGTTGCTGTGAGTTCGTGCCGTTGGCACTATGCAACAAACTACACATATACCAATGTAAGTGGTTGCCACTGCCAAGCACACATCAAGTGAATACTAAAATGTAGAAAGCAGACGTTAAAAGTTGATGAGCAACGAAGCGAACAATTCAGTAGGGGCCCAAAGCATGCGACAAGTGGATGGATGGACAAGTGTTGAAAGAGTTAAGTTGCCAGCACTAAGTGTTGGACAAGGAACTATGCAAAGGGAGCAATTGTAGTCAAAAACCTAAGAGTGGAAATTGCTGTTACAAAATTGAAACAGTGAAAATTAAATGGCATAAACGGACAGCGAAAGCTAGCAACTGCACATAACCATACACACTCACGTACACACACTCGCTCACCCACATGTGTGTATATGCGTGTGAAGTGCCCATAGATCTTCTGATATTGCATGTTAACAGCCATTTTAAACTACACTGTCAGAATGCTGCCGCAAACGAGTGGCATGCACTCATGCTACACCACAAACACATGCTGGAGTACTTGCACTTGTCGAACGTGGTGAGGTCCCAATGCCTAGGAGAGCCAACTGGATGTGCGAAATTTACCATTGCAGTTTATTTCTACACACCTGGAAATGGCAATTTTGTAAGTTTCCGCCTGAGCGCTTGACTCATTTCATAAAGGCCGACGAGTGCCAGGCAATTGCAAAGGATGTGAGAGAGAGAGAGAGAAAGCGAGAGAAGGAAATGGTGACTGTTGTACGCCGCGAGCACTTTGCAAGCGACAACGAAACTCTGAAATACTTGAAACCGTGCAGGATTGTATTGAGTTCCATGGAAAGTTCGAGAGCAAAGTGTGGCGTGCAGGCAGGAGCAGAAGCAGCGAAGTGGCCGGAAAATGGTGTGCATTTGCCACATATGTATGTGCTTGGGATGTCAGTCCCGAGATTCCAGATTTTAGGTAATTTGAAAGTTGCGGGATTTGAGTTGAGTTGAGAGATTTGCAATTTCTTACGAAGTATACGAAATGGATTTTATGACAACAAAGCAACACTGACTTTAATTGTTTGACAAATGTTGAATGTTGTTGCTTTTGTTTTCTTTTTAACATAATAAGCAACACAAACAAATGTATGCCAGGTGGCGCAAAAGTAACCTTGCGATGTTTTTTGGCTGTAATTTAAAAAAAAATGAAAAACTTTGATTCTTCTTGTGGATTATTTTTATTTGGTCTTTTAATTTTTTTTACATCAAGTCGAGAATATGATGTCATGTAAATGGCCGCCGCCACAGTTGATTGCCATTTGAGCCCTTTTTATCGCATTTTCCATCACTTTGGCCAAAACTTCCGGCGATAGGTCCTTACATTCTTGACGGATATTGTCTTTAAGAGCTGCAAGAGTCTGAGGCTTGCTGACATAAACCCGCGACTTCAAAAAGCCCCACGAAAAGAAGTCTGGAGCGGTCAAATCAGGCGATCTTGCTGGCCAGTGCAAATCGACAAAACGGGAGATTAGGCGCCCGGGAAATGCATCCTTCAGCATATCGGTTGTGGCACGTGCAGTGTGTGCCGTTGCACCGTCCTGTTGGAACCACATGTTTTCCAATACCAATGCATCAAGTTGCGGCAAAAAGAACACTTTGATCATTGCTCTGTAGCGCTCACCATTCACAGTAACAGAAGAAAAAACGTCCGATGACTCCTTCAGCGAAAACAGCACACCATACAGTGACTTTGAGCGGGTGTAATGGCTCTTCGTGGGTTACACGCGTATTTTCAGTGAACCAGAAGCGTAAATTTTGCTTATTTACGTACCCGCTAAGATAGAAATGGGCCTCATCACTCACGATTATTTTTGATGAAAAATCATCTTCCTCTTGGTGGTGATTAAGGATGACTTGAGCGTATGTTAGACGCGATTGGCGGTCAGCAGCTAACAGCTGATGCACCGTCTG